>OZ024742.1:172109656-172117949 GCA_964016885.1 Eledone cirrhosa
CAAAAGCGAAACAAGGCCTTGTCAGCTTATCTCCCCTGTTTGCTGAGATTAAAGTAAGTGAACTTGTCACTACTCTAAAACAAAAGCATACGGTCTTCAAAATGCTTTTAATTAAGCATAAAGTGTATTGCAAAATACATTATATATACATCCATATATATATTGCTATTTCAGAGCTCCAATTCTGATATATATAAATATATTTATATATGAGTATATATATATATATAAATAAATTTATATATAACTATATATATATATATATATATATATATATATAAATATATATATAAATATATATATATATAAGTATATATATATATATATATATATATATATATATATATAAATATATTTATACATAAATATATTTATATATAAGTATATATATATATAAATATATATATAAATATATTTATATGTAAGTATATATATATATATATAAATATATATATAAATATATTTATATATAAGTATAAATATATATATATATAAATAAATTCATATATAACTATATATATATATATATATATAAATATATATATAAATATATTTGTATATATTTATATATATATAAATATATATATGAATATATTTCTATATAAGTATATATATATATACATAT
Source organism: Eledone cirrhosa (assembly GCA_964016885.1). Classification (NCBI taxonomy): domain Eukaryota; kingdom Metazoa; phylum Mollusca; class Cephalopoda; order Octopoda; family Eledonidae; genus Eledone; species Eledone cirrhosa. The sequence continues at coordinate 172,110,282 of OZ024742.1, forward strand.
ATATATAAATATATTTATATATAAGTATATATATATATCAATATTTATATATATAAATATATTTATATATAAGTATGTATATATATAAATATATATATAAATATATTTATATATAAGTATATATATATATAAATCTAAATATATATAAATATATTTATATATAAGTATATATAAATATATATATAAATATATTTATATATAAGTATATATATAAATATATATATAAATATATTTATATATAAGTATATATATATATATAAATATATATATATATATAAATATATATATAAATATATTTATATATAAGTATATATATATGTAAAAATATATATATATATATATAAATATAGATATAAATATATCTATATATAAGTCTATATATATATATATAAATATATAAATAAATATATATATAAATATATTTATAAATATGTATATATATATATAAATATATATATAAATATATTTATAAATAAGTATATATATATAAATATATATATATATATATATATATATAAATATATATAAATATATTTATATATAAGTATATATATATATATAAATATATAAATAAATATATTTATAAATACGTATATATATATAAATATATATATATATATATGAATATATATATAAATATATTTATATATAAGTATATATATATATATATATATAAATATATATTTAAATATATTTATACATAAGTATATATAAAATATTAAAAAAATAATGAATAAAACAATGAAACAGTTCCTTATATTAAACAAAAAAAGTTCATTATTTAACGATCGTTTCTAGGATATATATGTGTTAGAATTGGCATGCATATTCAACAGATCTATGTACAAAATTATACAAAATTATACAAACTATCAAGATTAAATATACATACCAAACACACATATATGCCGTCTTCAGAAATAAATATATTTATATATATTTATTTCTGAAGACGGCATATATGTGTGTTTGGTATGTATATTTAATCTTGATAGTTTGTATAATTTTGTATAATTTTGTACATAGATCTGTTGAATATGCATGCCAATTCTAACACATATATATCCTAGAAACGATCGTTAAATAATGAACTTTTTTTGTTTAATATAAGGAACTGTTTCATTGTTTTATTCATTATTTTTTTAATATTTTATCTTGACTCTGTATTCCGTTTATCTTTCACCGGAAGTGATTTTTCATTGCATCTCTTCTTTCCAGGATATCCGGACTACATTGAGTTCTTCATACGGATTGGACACTACCGTAAACTCTTGGTAGATTTATCTACATAAGTATATATATATATAAATATATATATATATAAATATATTTGTATGTAAGTATATATATATATATATATATATATATATATATATATATATATATATATATATATATATATATATATATATAAATATATTTATATATAAGTATATATATATATATATATATAAATATATATATATATATAAATATATTTACAAATAAGTTTACATATATAAATATATATATATATATATATGAATATATATATAAATATATTTATATATAAGTATATATATATATATATATAAGCATATATTTAAATATATTAATATATAAGTATATATATATATATATATATAAATATATATATATATATAAATATATTTATATATAAGTATATATATATATATATATATATATATATATAAATATATTTATATATAAGTATATATATATATATATATATATATATATATATATATATATATATATATATATATATATATATATATATATAAATATATTTATATATAAGTATATATATATATATATATATATAAATATATATATATATAAATATATTTATGTATAAGTATATATGTATATATATATATATATATATATGTAGGAGGTGAGTTTTATTGTAGTACAATAAAGCAATGCAGATGCCGGATAAGAAGCACTCTACAGTTTATAGGACTGGAGTATATATAATATATAATAACGAAAGATTGTTAAAAGAGTTCCATGTATTTTATTATGCGCATATGTTGATTTAATACTGCACTATCCACAAGTGTTTTTTATTCTTCATATCATGTCTTCCTGTTTTATCTGATGAAAACACATATATTATTGCATGATGATATTTGCTTTTGAAATGCGCATAATAAAATACATTGAACTCTTTTAACCATCTTTTGTTCCTATATATTATATATATATATATATATATATATATATACTTATATATATATATATATATATATATATAAATATATATGTATATTTATATATATATATATATATATATATATATATATATATATATATATATATATATATATATATATATATATATATATATATATATATATATATATATATATAAATATACATATATATAAATATACATATATATAAATATACATATATATATATATATACATATATATAAATATACATATATATATACATATATATATATATATATACTTATATATATATAAATGTATTTATATATAAGTATATATATATATATACTTATATAGGTACCTCCGTAAAAACACTTATTAGCTAGACATACCCATTTCAAAGACCCCCCTGCATAGATAAGAAACGTATAACTTGTAAAATAAGCCCCCATATTAACTGTAAAACTAGAAATGTATTGTATAGGATAAGATGTACTGAAGGACAATGTAGAGACAAAAATATAGTGTACATAGGTGAGACAGCTCGTAGTGTAGGGGAACGGATAAATGAACACTGGCGAGACCTTCAAGATAATAAAGAATCATCTGTACTCTACCAACATGCTAAAATAGAACATAAGGGTAAATTAGAGAACATAGAAATAAAAATAGAATCTACACACAAAAAAGACGCATTGTTTAGACAAATCACAGAGGCAATAAACATAAAAGAATTACAACCAAAATTAAATAGAAAATATGAGTGGAACAGCAACATCACAACTTACAATTATGGACAAAATGAAAACACACACACACATAGAACAAACGACCAACCGGTAACATGTAAATAAACAAATAAATAAACGAATATAAACACACACAGACACCCAGATGTGGCGCATGCGCAGACTGAGCACACATCACACACACAGAAACAAAATGGCGTAGGACAGAACAAAGCGGAGGCACAAAGACAACGAAAATAATCCCCAGTCACTGAAGAGGACACAGAATGTGTGACGAAAAATTTGACACTATATAAACAACTATCTGGTTGTGGAACCAACCAACCAGAAATGTATAAACTTATAAATTCCTAAATTTATAAATTTATTATAATAAATTGAAGTGAAAGCAACTGGTGGGTGTGTTTCTTATTGGCAACATGACCCTCCCAAAGTATAACAATATAACAATACATATATATATATATATATATATATATATATATATATATATATATATATTTATATATATATGTTTATTTATATATATATATATATTCATTAGTTAGGCAAAACAAGACCACATATTTCACAAGGAAGACATTATTAAAAGATTGTCAACATATTTCAGTTTGATGTAAGGAATGTAGAGAATAATAATAATAATAATAATAATAGTGTCCGTTTCAATTGTTTCGCTACTGCATATGATATTTCTGGATCAGATGACTATATATCATAATTGATCTAGTTAAGTTGAAAATAATTAACATATTTAAAAGACAGAGCGGCTCCTCGGAACTTCAAAGGAATATAAAATAAAATAAAGAGATAATGTTACATAATATAATTGTTTCTACTTTAGGCACAAGGCCAGCAATTATCCAGTGCATTACTGGTACTTTATTTTATCGACCCCGTAAGGATGAAAGGCAAAGTCAACCTCGGCGGGATTATATAATATAATGTTCCATATATTGGTTTTTACTATGTTGTCTTGGTTGCATCAGTTGTCAGCCATAATCATATGTCGAGGCTGCATAGTGTGAGATCTGCCCATGGGCAACAAGATGGTTGCCAAAGGGCATATTTACCTTACTAATTAGAGGGTGGTTTCAGGGGAAGTAACTTTTCGAGAGATTAGTATTTGTGGGTGTTTATATTTAAGTGCTAATTTTAAAATGTTTCTAATTGAGATACAATGTAGGGGAGGTAACTTATAATTATCGATTTGTTCATAGCAATTTAACTTATTAACTACAAGTCAAAATGGGGCTACATGACTAAGTTGGGTCAACAATTCTATTGGCGCAGTAATTAGCCCTTCGATGTTGACAGCTAATAGTTACCTCCGTTCTATCGTTAATCGGTAGAGGTCGTGATAGAGTTATGTAATATGCTTCCGTAATACAGAGATCACAAGATTGTCTTCATCCATTGAACAGTTGGGCCCTCGCAACGATATCCCATCTTAGTGAGTGTTGAACGTTGTTTAATTTAAGGTTTTTAATGATCCTAGCTAGCGATGTCGAACATCTGTTGCTAGGGTCTCGGAAAGAAAAAGAGTGCGCGTTATAGCGTACCTTAAAAGGGTTAGAGATTGACCCGATATAAGAGTTGGTATTCGAAGCAGTCTCAACCGTGCACCTATAGACTATTTATGGTGTCAGGCAGTGTCCATTTAATGGGCATGCATTGGGGTAACGGCAGTTGCAGTTGCTTCTGCGGTTAGTGAGAGTAGGGTTGTTTAACCTAAGCGGTAGGTCCGTGCTAGAAGGAATAGATGGGGGAGGTGTGCTACTAGAGTAATTATTGGTGTAGTGGCGTGGTGTATTTGATAGAGGTGGTGGTACCGCGGTGTGGGAGTTATACTGTCTTAGCTTATGATGGTTACTGAACGCGATGTTGCTAGCTAGGTTAGGTGTTGTGGAGACTGAGATTTTAATGTTATTTTTATTAAAGAGTTTGTAATATCTATGGTTAGGGGGGAGGGAAGTGTTTAGATAGGATAGAGAAGAAGCGTTTGGGAATATTACTGGCTAGATTAGATGAGAATGGGGTGTTAAGCCAGGTGATATTTCTGGGTCTATTCCTTCTAGGGGTTCTAGTAGAGTTGGTAGGGGCCTTCCTAGCGTTATTATTACCTGGGGATTTGTTATTTGTCATACCATTTCTCATTCCTATTCTAGGGTTGATTTTTAGTTTGCTACTTGGAGTGGGGAGCAGGCTGCTGCCAACACCGGCTAAGTCATTAGATGGTTCTCCGATCTAAGGTCCAAGCAATCTATGAGGTTCATCCAATTTGACATAGACATCTATTACGCGTCAATAACCCCGGAACTGCTCAACAAAACATTAGCCCTAGCCACCACCAACTCGGACATAACCAATAATGAGATTAACATCATACTTATGGCTAGGCAGACTATCATTAAATTCAAAGGAGCACTCTGGATTAGAAAAGATAGAACAGACAACATTGATATTACGATGGGCTCAAGTGACTCCGCGCAAATCACCGATTTAGTTGGGATTTACCTATTACGTTACATCAGAGCCGAAATCCAACCCATGCAAGGCGGATTATACAGGGACGACGCCCTATTTGCAATCCACAATTGCACTAATACTAATATGTATGTATATATATATATGTATATGTATGTATATATATATATATATATATATATATATATATATATATATATATATATATATATATGTGTGTGTGTGTGTGTATATATATATATATGTATATATATATGTATATGTATATGTATATATATATATATGTATATATATATGTATATGTATATGTATGTATATATATATGTATATGTATATGTATATATATGTATATGTATATGTATATATATATGTATATGTATATGTATGTATCAATAATTGTCACAAGTGTAGCGTTTGTACCTACCAGAGTTTTCAAGTCGCTGGCTGGACTAAAAATGCACACTCGTTCAGCGCATCGGTAGGGGTTCTCCTACATATAAAGTAGTGGCCGTACTCGAAAACGAGTTGGCAGCCACCATATGTATATATGGCAAAGAACTTCTTCGTGACTCACGGGGAATTCTACGAAGGTGGCGAGAGCACTTTGATGATCTTTTGAATCAGCCGTCTGTCGTCAGTGAAGATTTCCTCAATCTCATTCCAGAAAGTCCTGTGAAAGTAGCTCTCGCAGAACCTCCGACGCTTGTGGAGGTTGCAGTGGCTATTTCGAAGCTGAACAGTGGAAGATCTCCAGGTATGGATGGCATACATGCTGAGCTCCTACAATATGGTGGTGAAAGACTCCTGCAACATCTGCACTCTTTGTTTGGAAGGATATGGGCTAATGAATCCGTACCCGATGACTGGAGAGATGCAGTAATGGTGGTCTTGTACACGGGAAAGGGTAACAGGAATGATTGTGGGAACTACAGAGGTATATCATTGCTTCCTGTCGTAGGGAAAGTTTTATGTAGGGTGCTTCTGGACCGTCTGCTGACACACATTGCAGATTGTGTTCTTCCTGAAAGTCAATCTGGTTTTCGTGTTGGACGCGGCACTACTGATATGATCTTTTCAGCTAGACAGTTCCAGGAGAAGTGCATTGAACAAGGCTTGGATCTGTATCAGGTTTTTGTCGATCTGACAAAGGCTTTCGATACTGTCAACAGAGAGGCATTATGGAAGGTTCTCCAGAAACTTGGTTGCCCTGATAAGGTCCTTGCTTTAGTTAGGTCTTTCCATGACGACATGAAGGCTTGGGTTAATGTCGGAGGTAACATGTCGGAGCCTATCTCAGTAAAAAATGGAGTGAAACAGAGGGATATTCCAGCACCGACCCTGTTTGCCAAATACTTTGCAATGGTTTTCTGTATTGCATTCAGGAATTGCGAGTATGGTGTTTACATCCGATATCGAACCTCAGGCAGCATATTCAACATCAGGCGCTTTGCTTCGAAGACAAAGGTATTTACATCATTCATAAGACACCTCTTTTATGCAGATGATTGCGATCTTGTAGAGCACACAGAGAGGGATATGCAGCACATTTTGAATGCATTTTCTGACGCTTGCACTGCCCTGGGTTTGACTGTCAGTCTCAAGAAAACCGTCGTCATGTACCAACCTGCCCCTAGTAAGCAGTACACTGAACCAAACATCTATGTGTATGGCAAACGACTTGGAGTGGGGAGTGGTTGATCAGTTTGTCTACCTGGGAAGCACTGTCAATCGATACGGCAACCTTGACTGTGAAATCTCACTTAGGATTAGGAAAGCAAGTGATGCTTTCGGAAAGCTAGAAAGGCGATTCTGGGTTCGGCGAGACATATGCAGGAGAACAAAGGTAAAGGTGTACAGGGCATGTGTACTCTCTTGTCTTCTTTATGCCTGCGAGACCTGGGTCACATATCGACACCACCTTAAGCAATTGGAGCGTTTCCATCAGATGTGTCTCAGACGGATCCATGGCGTTCACTGGAGGGACCACAACAGTGATGTCGAGATTTTGGAAAGCTCTATGTGTGACAGTATAGAAGCTCTTGTGCTTAAGCAACGACTCCGTTGGAGTGGTCACCTTGCCAGGATGCAGGATTCTAGAATACCAAAACAACTCTTCTATGGAGAGTTGGTTAAAGGAAAACGACCGTCACATAAACCAAAAAAGAGGTATAAGGATTCCTTGAAAGCCTCTCTGAAAGACGCTAACATCTCTGCTGATACATGGGAAAATATTGCTGCTGATCGTAATAAAT
>OZ024742.1:172118149-172128149 GCA_964016885.1 Eledone cirrhosa
ATATATATATATATATATATATAAATATATTTATATATAAGTATATATATATATATATATATATAAATATATATATATATAAATATATTTATGTATAAGTATATATGTATATATATATATATATATGTAGGAGGTGAGTTTTATTGTAGTACAATAAAGCAATGCAGATGCCGGATAAGAAGCACTCTACAGTTTATAGGACTGGAGTATATATAATATATAATAACAAAAGATGGTTAAAAGAGTTCCATGTATTTTATTATGCGCATATGTTGATTTAATACTGCACTATCCACAAGTGTTTTTTATTCTTCATATCATGTCTTCCTGTTTTATCTGATGAAAACACATATATTATTGCATGTTGATATTTGCTTTTGAAATGCACATAATAAAATACATTGAACTCTTTTAACCATCTTTTGTTCCTATATATTATATATATATATATATATATATATATACATATATATATATATATATATATATATACATATACATATATATACTTATATATATATATATACTTATATATATATATATATATATATATAAATATATTTATATATAAATATATATATATATATATATATATATATATATATATATATATATATATATATATATATATATATAAGTATACATATATATAAATATACATATATATAAATATACATATATATATACATATATATAAATATACATATATATATACATATATATATATATACTTATATATATATAAATGTATTTATATATAAGTATATATATATATATACTTATATAGGTACCTCCGTAAAAACACTTATTAGCTAGACATACCCTTTTCAAAGACCCCCCTGCATAGATAAGACACGTATAACCTGTAAAATAAGCCCCCATATTAACTGTAAAACTAGAAATGTAGTGTATAGCATAAGATGTACTGAAGGACAATGTCGAGACAAAAATATAGTGTACATAGGTGAGACAGCTCGTAGTGTAGGGGAACGGATAAATGAACACTGGCGAGACCTTCAAGATAATAAAGAATCATCTGTACTCTACCAACATGCTAAAATAGAACATAAGGGTAAATTAGAGAACATAGAAATAAAAATAGAATCTACACACAAAAAAGACGCATTGTTTAGACAAATCACAGAGGCAATAAACATAAAAGAATTACAACCAAAATTAAATAGAAAATATGAGTGGAACAGCAACATCACAACTTACAATTATGGACAAAATGAAAACAAACACACACATAGAACAAACGACCAACCGGTAACATGTAAATAAACAAATAAATAAACGAATATAAACACACACAGACACCCAGATGTGGCGCATGCGCAGACTGAGCACACATCACACACACAGAAACAAAATGGCGTAGGACAGAACAAAGCGGAGGCACAAAGACAACGAAAATAATCCCCAGTCACTGAAGAGGACACAGAATGTGTGACGAAAAATTTGACACTATATAAACAACTATCTGGTTGTGGAACCAACCAACCAGAAATGTATAAACTTATAAATTCCTAAATTTATAAATTTATTATAATAAATTGAAGTGAAAGCAACTGGTGGGTGTGTTTCTTATTGGCAACATGACCCTCCCAAAGTATAACAATATAACAATACATATATATATATATATATATATATATATATATATATATATATATATATATATATATATATATATATATATATATATATATATGTTTATTTATATATATATATATATATTCATTAGTTAGGCAGAACAAGACCACATATTTCACAAGGAAGACATTATTAAAAGATTGTCAACATATTTCAGTTTGATGTAAGGAATGTAGAGAATAATAATAATAATAATAATAATAGTGTCCGTTTCAATTGTTTCGCTACTCCATATGATATTTCTGGATCAGATGACTATATATCATAATTGATCTAGTTAAGTTGAAAATAATTAACATATTTAAAAGACAGAGCGGCTCCTCGGAACTTCAAAGGAATATAAAATAAAATAAAGAGATAATGTTACATAATATAATGTTCCATATATTGGTTTTTACTATGTTGTCTTGGTTGCATCAGTTGTCAGCCATAATCATATGTCGAGGCTGCATAGTGTGAGATCTGCCCATGGGCAACAAGATGGTTGCCAAAGGGCATATTTACCTTACTAATTAGAGGGTGGTTTCAGGGGAAGTAACTTTTCGAGAGATTAGTATTTGTGGGTGTTTATATTTAAGTGCTAATTTTAAAATGTTTCTAATTGAGATACAATGTAGGGGAGGTAACTTATAATTATCGATTTGTTCATAGCAATTTAACTTATTAACTACAAGTCAAAATGGGGCTACATGACTAAGTTGGGTCAACAATTCTATTGGCGCAGTAATTAGCCCTTCGATGTTGACAGCTAATAGTTACCTCCGTTCTATCGTTAATCGGTAGAGGTCGTGATAGAGTTATGTAATATGCTTCCGTAATACAGAGATCACAAGATTGTCTTCATCCATTGAACAGTTGGGCCCTCGCAACGATATCCCATCTTAGTGAGTGTTGAACGTTGTTTAATTTAAGGTTTTTTAATGATCCTAGCTAGCGATGTCGAACATCTGTTGCTAGGGTCTCGGAAAGAAAAAGAGTGCGCGTTATAGCGTACCTTAAAAGGGTTAGAGATTGACCCGATATAAGAGTTGGTATTCGAAGCAGTCTCAACCGTGCACCTATAGACTATTTATGGTGTCAGGCAGTGTCCATTTAATGGGCATGCATTGGGGTAACGGCAGTTGCAGTTGCTTCTGCGGTTAGTGAGAGTAGGGTTGTTTAACCTAAGCGGTAGGTCCGTGCTAGAAGGATTAGATGGGGGAGGTGTGCTACTAGAGTAATTATTGGTGTAGTGGCGTGGTGTATTTGATAGAGGTGGTGGTACCGCGGTGTGGGAGTTATACTGTCTTAGCTTATGATGGTTACTGAACGCGATGTTGCTAGCTAGGTTAGGTGTTGTGGAGACTGAGATTTTAATGTTATTTTTATTAAAGAGTTTGTAATATCTATGGTTAGGGGGGGGGAGTGTTTAGATAGGATAGAGAAGAAGCGTTTGGGAATATTACTGGCTAGATTAGATGAGAATGGGGTGTTAAGCCAGGTGATATTTCTGGGTCTATTCCTTCTAGGGGTTCTAGTAGAGTTGGTAGGGGCCTTCCTAGCGTTATTATTACCTGGGGATTTGTTATTTGTCATACCATTTCTCATTCCTATTCTAGGGTTGATTTTTAGTTTGCTACTTGGAGTGGGGAGCAGGCTGCTGCCAACACCGGCCAAGTCATTAGATGGTTCTCCGATCTAAGGTCCAAGCAATCTATGAGGTTCATCCAATTTGACATAGACATCTATTACGCGTCAATAACCCCGGAACTGCTCAACAAAACATTAGCCCTAGCCACCACCAACTCGGACATAACCAATAATGAGATTAACATCATACTTATGGCTAGGCAGACTATCATTAAATTCAAAGGAGCACTCTGGACTAGAAAAGATAGAACAGACAACATTGATATTACGATGGGCTCAAGTGACTCCGCGCAAATCACCGATTTAGTTGGGATTTACCTATTACGTTACATCAGAGCCGAAATCCAACCCATGCAAGGCGGATTATACAGGGACGACGCCCTATTTGCAATCCACAATTGCACTAATACTAATATGTATGTATATATATATATGTATATGTATGTATATATATATATATATATATATATATATATATATATATATATATATATATATATATATATATGTGTGTGTGTATATATATATATGTATATATATATGTATATGTATATGTATGTATATATATATGTATATGTATATGTATATATATGTATATGTATATGTATATATATATCTATATGTATATGTATGTATCAATAATTGTCACAAGTGTAGCGTTTGTACCTACCAGAGTTTTCAAGTCGCTGGCTGGACTAAAAATGCACACTCGTTCAGCGCATCGGTAGGGGTTCTCCTACATATAAAGTAGTGGCCGTACTCGAAAACGAGTTGGCAGCCACCATATGTATATATGGCAAAGAACTTCTTCGTGACTCACGGGGAATTCTACGAAGGTGGCGAGAGCAATTTGATGATCTTTTGAAACAGCCGTCTGTCGTCAGTGAAGATTTCCTCAATCTCATTCCAGAAAGTCCTGTGAAAGTAGCTCTCGCAGAACCTCCGACGCTTGTGGAGGTTGCAGTGGCTATTTCGAAGCTGAACAGTGGAAGATCTCCAGGTATGGATGGCATACATGCTGAGCTCCTACAATATGGTGGTGAAAGACTCCTGCAACATCTGCACTCTTTGTTTGGAAGGATATGGGCTAATGAATCCGTACCTGAGGACTGGAGAGATGCAGTAATGGTGGTCTTGTACACGGGAAAGGGTAACAGGAATGATTGTGGGAACTACAGAGGTATATCATTGCTTCCTGTCGTAGGGAAAGTTTTATGTAGGGTGCTTCTGGACCGTCTGCTGACACACATTGCAGATTGTGTTCTTCCTGAAAGTCAATCTGGTTTTCGTGTTGCACGCGGCACTACTGATATGATCTTTTCAGCTAGACAGTTCCAGGAGAAGTGCATTGAACAAGGCTTGGATCTGTATCAGGTTTTTGTCGATCTGACAAAGGCTTTCGATACTGTCAACAGAGAGGCATTATGGAAGGTTCTCCAGAAACTTGGTTGCCCTGATAAGTTCCTTGCTTTAGTTAGGTCTTTCCATGACGACATGAAGGCTTGGGTTAATGTCGGAGGTAACATGTCGGAGCCTATCTCAGTAAAAAATGGAGTGAAACAGAGGGATATTCCAGCACCGACCCTGTTTGCCAAATACTTTGCAATGGTTTTCTGTATTGCATTCAGGAATTGCGAGTATGGTGTTTACATCCGATATCGAACCTCAGGCAGCATATTCAACATCAGGCGCTTTGCTTCGAAGACAAAGGTATTTACATCATTCATAAGACACCTCTTTTATGCAGATGATTGCGATCTTGTAGAGCACACAGAGAGGGATATGCAGCACATTTTGAATGCATTTTCTGACGCTTGCACTGCCCTGGGTTTGACTGTCAGTCTCAAGAAAACCGTCGTCATGTACCAACCTGCCCCTAGTAAGCAGTACACTGAACCAAACCTCTATGTGTATGGCAAACGACTTGGAGTGGTTGATCAGTTTGTCTACCTGGGAAGCACTGTCAATCGATACGGCAACCTTGACTGTGAAATCTCACTTAGGATTAGGAAAGCAAGTGATGCTTTCGGAAAGCTAGAAAGGCGATTCTGGGTTCGGCGAGACATATGCAGGAGGACAAAGGTAAAGGTGTACAGGGCATGTGTACTCTCTTGTCTTCTTTATGCCTGCGAGACCTGGGTCACATATCGACACCACCTTAAGCAATTGGAGCGTTTCCATCAGATGTGTCTCAGACGGATCCATGGCGTTCACTGGAGGGACCACAACAGTGATGTCGAGATTTTGGAAAGCTCTATGTGTGACAGTATAGAAGCTCTTGTGCTTAAGCAACGACTCCGTTGGAGTGGTCACCTTGCCAGGATGCAGGATTCTAGAATACCAAAACAACTCTTCTATGGAGAGTTGGTTAAAGGAAAACGACCGTCACATAAACCAAAAAAGAGGTATAAGGATTCCTTGAAAGCCTCTCTGAAAGACGCTAACATCTCTGCTGATACATGGGAAAATATTGCTGCTGATCGTAATAAATGGAGAAAGACTGTATATGAGGGAAAAGTTGCCTTTGAGGCATCTCGAATCGCACACGAGAAAGTAAAGCGGGACGTGAGGAAGGGCATTGCTGTTGCACTTCCAGACGGCGAGGGTCCTCCTATGGTTCTGACATGCAGCGTCTGTGCGAGACTCTGCCTAAGCAAAGCTGGACTCGAAAGTCATCTTCGCAGTCATAAAGTAAGACCAGCGGTTGACTACCAGGCTGCTGTTGGAGATGCTACTCATCATGCTTGCCAAACATGTGGTAGAGAATGTAAATCAGCAGGAGGGCTCAAGCGACATGCAAAAGTACACGAACTCCAACCACAGCCGACTATTCCCAGTGAATGTTTTGGTTGCCGACTCTGTGCAAGACATTGTAGATCATTGGCTGGGCTAAAAAGCCACATTCGATCGCAGCACTGTTAGTTGTTATAGTGTGTGTGTGTGTGTGTGTGTGTGTGTGTGTGTGTGTGTGTGTGTAGATATGCATATGTGCGTGCGTTTGTGTGTATATATATATGAATATGTATATTATTATTGTTGTTGTCGTTATTATTATTATTGCTATTATTATTATTATTATTATTATTATTGTTATTAATGTATGTGTGTGTGTATATATGTGTGTGTGTGTGTGTGTGTGTGTGTGTGTGTGTGTATGTATGTATATATATATATTTTTTTTATTTTTATTTATTTATTTATTATTATTATTATTATTATTATTTTATTTTATTTTATTTTTACTTTTATATTTTTTATTATTTTTTTTTTCTTCTCGTGCAATGGCCATACTCGATAATGAGGGGGCAGGCATCATATGTTTGTATATATATATATATGTATATATATATATGTGTGTATATATATATATGTATATATATATATATATGTATATATATATATATATATATGTATATATATATATATGAGGAACGATCGACTTTTTTGTCAAATCGGACCGAGGGAACAATGTTTCCGTTGGTCTTTCCAATTGCTAATACTATCTATCGGTCGCAACTCCAGGTAGAAGGAGCAACGTGAAATAAAGTGTCTTGCTCAAGGACATAACGTATCGCCTGGTCCAGGAATCGAACTCACAACCTTACAATTGCGAATACAATTCTCTAACCACTCAGCCACACGCCTTCACCATATATATATATATATATATATATATGTATGTATATATATATATGTAGGTATATATATATATATGTATGTATATATATATGTATATATATATATATATGTATATATATGTATGTATATATATATACGTATATATTTATGTATATATATATGTATGTATGTATGTATATATATATATATGTATATGTGTCAGGTCACCAGTTGTATATATATATGTATGTATGTATGTATATATATATATATGTATATGTGTCAGGTCACCAGTTGGTGCTACTGGTAACATGTATCCCAGTACAACCTGTCTCATGGTCGGGTCGTTGGCGACTAAACTGGCAACCCCACCAACGTTTCTTGATGAAGAGGGTGGCTTTGGACATCCTGCTGGACTAAAAACAAAACCTGTCAAAAGGCAAAGGGGCTCTTAAGAGTCAATAGCCATCCAAAATCACCGGGATAGATGACCCCTTAGCCTTTGTCAAGGCAGAATTCTAGGAGAAGGAAAACTCTGATATAACACCTGCAACCCTGATGGTATCCAATGATGTTGAATTGTTCTTCTTTTTGGTAAATATCATCTTGGTTAAGAGAGTGGGACTGGCTTTGTGCAGTGCCTTTGCGCACTATAAAAGCTTCACAGCACAGGCATTGCTTTATATCTGGAGATCTCTCTGCACTTGTCGTCACATGGTACCTTGGGCCCAGCACTATGTGTCAATAATTGTCACAAGTGTAGTGTTTGTACCAGAGTTTTTCAAGTCGCTGGCTGGACTAAAAAGTCACACTCGTTCACTGCATTGGTAGGGGTTCTCCTACATGGATATAAAGTAGTGGCCGTACTCGAAAACGAGTTGGCAGCCACCATATATGTATATATATGTATGTATATGTATGTATGTATGTATATATATATATATATATATATATATATATATATATATATATATATATATATATATATATGTATATATATATGTATGTATATATATGTATGTATATATATGTATGTATATATATATATATATTTATATGTATGTATATGTATGTATATATATATATGTATGTATATATATATATATATATATATATATATATGTAGGAGGTGAGTTTTATTTTAGTGTAGTACAATAAAGCAATACAGATATCGGATAAGAAACACTCTACAGTTTGTAGGACTGGAGTATACATAATATAATATAATATTAATAATAATATTCCTAAATTATTCTTTAGGGCCTTAAATAAATGCTTCCCTCCCTCACATATCTATAGTAAAATATTTAACAAACACACTATAAACTTTTCCTATTCGACATCCTCCAACATTTCCAACATTATCTCTAAACACAACAATAAAATACTAAATACTAAATCTCTTCCTTCCAACACTGAATATCATAATAATAGTAATAGTACTCCCGACGTCAATGTAAACTCTAGGCTAATTTCTGCAAACCCAAATACAACGTCAAACACCACTTCGCTAAATGTTCTTAATCCCATTCTAAATCAAGAAACTATTATTCCTATCACAAATAACTTCTCCAATCCAATTCCTTCAGTAGATAACACTAGGTCACTCGTTAATAATCTCTCTAATCGCAATTGCAATTGCCCTGTTAAAAATAAATGTCCTCTCAACAACCATTGTCTTGATAAAAACTTAATCTACGAATGTAAAGTTATACCTGACACCAATTCCTTCACCTATTTTGGCTCCACTTCCACCTCCTTTAAAGCTCGTCTTTATAATCATCATTCGTCTTTTAAGTACCAACTTAAAAGAACCAACACGGCTCCCTCAGTACTCATATGGTCCTTGAAAGACAAACATATTAAATATAACATCTCTTGGAAAAAGGTTTCTTCTGCTTCGTCATACTTGAACAGTTCTCTATCCAAGACTTGCAATCTCTGTCTAAATGAAACATTTACCATTATATCTAATTTAGATTCTATAAAAAGTAGACGCACTGACTTGTTTTCTCTCAGCTTGCATAAATTCCACAGAACATTCCACAAAGTATACAGCTAATATCCAATACTTTATCAATTTAGAATCCTTTTCTCAAAGGCACATATATATATACTTCTTTAAAAATATACCCATCTTTCTACCTTATTTCAAAGTTATTTATTATACATTATATAATACGTGTTACTCATTCTATATCAGTCCTATTTATCACTTCCCTTTCTTCCTTTTCCTTTTCTTTTCTTTTTCTTTTAATTTCTAACCCCTAATCTGTACCTTTTCTCACTGTGCCTAACATAGTAACAATTATTACACAATACAATATATTCTTACCTTATATCACCTTGAAAAAATGCTTCGTAAACATAAACACATTTTTTGACGTTAGATTATTTATCCTCAATTCATTATTTTTTTCTCCCTTTCATCTAACTTATTCATGCTCATCTCACAATATATCCTCACTTACATTACTTTTGTTTTTTTAATAATACATATCAACATTTTCTTTCCATCGCACATATTATTAAACCCTTAAATATTATTCTTAATACATATTAACATTTTCTTTCCATCGCACATATTATTAAACCCTTAAATATTATTCTTAATACATATTAACATTTTCTTTTCATCGCACATATTATTAAACCCTTCAATATACAAACCTTAACTTTATATTATTTTTCTCTTCGTTAATTTTCAAATTCTTTTAATTTATACATTATCTTCCAACCGTTTTTCAACGTCTCTTTGTAAAACAATATATTTTTCTCTGTTATAAAAGCTATCTCTCTCTCTCTATCACCCATCTCTCCTCCTATCTCATTCTTCCTCATTATACTCCTCCCCCTCCACTTTTTACTCTCATCTCCTCCTATTTTCCATCCTTTCCAACCTCCCCACTATCAAAAATTTGTTTTCCCAATATCAGACATGAATCAAAAACTACTTTTCATATGTTGATTCAAAACTGCACTATTCACAAGTGTTTTTTCACCTTCATATCATGTCTTCCTATTTTATCTGATGAAAACACAAGTATTATTGCATGGTGATATTTGTTTTTGAAATGCGCATAATAAAATACATGAA
>OZ024742.1:172135649-172143149 GCA_964016885.1 Eledone cirrhosa
AAGAAAGCCCTAGGTAGGTTAGTAGAGACGTTTAGATTGAAATGAGGGTTGAAAAATGTATTATTTTTTCTTCTATTTTTGTTTTTTATGTCTGGTGAGTTGTTTCCTTTTATGGTACTATGGTAATATCTGTGGTGTGGGTTACTTTTGTTGGCATCCTCCGTATTAGTGTGTGTGTGGTTGCTATTCCTATTACTAGATTTCATCATAGACATATTGTGCGAAATAATGTTGTAGCTATGTGTTTTTGTAGGTAGGAACTCGATCTCTATATTATGGCCTGATCTAGCTAATGCCTGATTATAATATTGCGAGTTTTTGCTGAATATGTTTACGTCATAATATAGATTAGAGATTCTATTAGATACTCCCTTAGAGATAGAGTTTAATATAGATCTAGGGTGGTTAGACTTGGTATCTACGTAAATGAGTTTTTCATTAGGTTTGTGGAAAGGTGCATATATCTTTGAGTCTAGGTAGCGGGTGGCGTCCAGGAAGTTAACGTTTTTAGTGTTTTTGTCCATGGTAATACTAAGGTTATAGTGTTTGAATGTCTTGTGCAATAGTTTTATAGTTCTTTCTATATTGAATTTTTTATAATCTATAAGTAGAAGTGAATCATCGCGGTATGGAAGGTCCTTATGGATTTCGTTAAGTAAATATAGGCCGACTAAATCAGTGACCTGCGCCGAGTCACTAGATCCCATGGTAATGTCGAAGTTGTTTTGCGTATCCTTGCGGGTCCATAATTGGTCTTCAAGGTGATTACTGTTTTATGAGCCGCAAGTATGACATCAATCTGGGGTCTAGTCAGGTCACTATTGTCCATGGCCATGATAAGTGCCTTATTTAATAGGATAGGGGAAATAGAGGTGTAGTATGAGTTGATATCAAATTGAATAAATTTGTTATCCTTGTTATCCTTGATATCTTTGAACCATTCAATCACTTCACCTGTATTTCCCCATTGTTTAAGGTGTATCTTGTGTTTAATCTGTGGGATGATTTTATCTAAAGTTTTCTTACTGATAATGCCAATGTCAGACTTGGAAGGGCAGATAAGTCTAATCGAGGAGTTGCTAATGAAGTCCTCCTTATGGTCCTTCAGAGAGAATCTAGGGGGGTTTGGGGGTATATGGATGTGTATGTCTCTGGAGTCCTAGTTTGGACACTATATTATAGCCTTCCATATTAATATCTTCTAAGTTTTTCATAGTGGTTTTCTTGTAGCTTTTATGTAGTTCATTATATATAAACTTTCTATAAGTATTATAATGTAGGCTGTATATGTTATTAGTTTTGTCCGCATGTACAATAATTTTATTACTAGTTTTGAGATCATTAATATAGGTGCTAAGTTTGTTTAAGAAGGTGTTGTTTTTATTACGGTGCTTTTTGTATTTAATATTATTAACTAGTTTTATTAGGTCATTTTCAAAGGAGTTTAGTAGTGTGTTATGAGGCGGGCTTCTCAAGGTTTTAAAGCCGAAGGAGTCAAATTTTTTAGTATTATTAACTTTGCTAGATTTGTTTTTATGACAATGGAATGTCCTCCATCTCACTCTATTGATAAAGGAATTTACACTGTCGATCAATAATTGTTCATATGTATTTTTGGATGGTATTGGTATGTTCTTGGTTGACATAGGGAGTTGGTCTTTGATCAGCAAACTGGTAATTTATTGTATGTCAGCTCAACAGTATGGATCAGTTAATAGTATTAAGGATACTATTTATGGCTATGTAAATACTAACACCTTTTATAGTTATATATATTTTAAACCCTAAATAGTGAAAGACAGTAATTTATTACTATCTTATTACCAGTAAGATAAATAGCTCAATGTAACAACATCAGTAGTTTTACAGAGCTGTTATATAGAGATTACATGAATCAAAGTTCTGTTTAAATCATTTATTTGCTTACAATTGTTTCTTCCAAACCGAGGTTTGGTGTCTTCGGAGCAATTATTCAGTGATTTTTTACATACTTGACCTCCTTTTCAACACAAGAGTCATATAGAAACATGTATATATTGACCCACAGTGGGTTGACATCCATTATAATAATATAGCATGGCAATTTACATACAAAGATTACAATCATATTAAAGGACAAAATTAAAGTTAAAATTAAAATTAAAATTAAAATAAAATATTGGCAGTTTAAGAAGATAAAGCAAGAGGAAAGTTTGGAGTAGCCAGTGTATGCAACAGTCACACGTGTGACACCATTAATGTCATTTGAGACACCATTAATGTACTTTAGGATAATAAATTTAGCTATAGAAATAATAAATTTAGCTATAGAAATCAGCTAGATACCTCCCCTTACGCATTAACTCCCCTTAATCACACACACACTTCCGGAATATAATACGATGTCAACTCTCACAACAATAACAACCTGCTCTATAGAATCGAATTAGAGAACGACAAGCTGTGATGATCTAACATGGTTCACCAGGCACCCAATGTTGAATCATCGTGGATTGTGTGATGGACAAGTAGTCTATAAATTGCGTTTCCTGGATTGTGAGAGTGGTGGTGTGTACGAGGACAGTGGTGCTGTTTTGCTTCTCATTTGTAATATTTTTGATATTTTTGGTGTTTCTCTACACACGGGCTTCTATATCGTACAGGTGTGTGTGAAAAATGCTTTACCAGTACAGCCCCCATGATGCTCTTGATTGCTTGCTTTGACTGCTTGTTTTACATGTAACAATCTGCCGCACTAGAATCTTGTATAAATAGGACACGCGTGCATGCCTCACGTGTGACTGTTGCGTACACTGGCTACTCCAAACATTCCTCTTGCTTTATCTTCTTAAACTGCCAATGTTTTATTTTAATTTTAATTTTAATTTTAATTTTAACTTTAATTGTGTCCTTTAAAATGACTTTAATCTTTGTATGTAAATTGCCATGCTATATTATTATAATGGATGTCAACCCACTGTGGGTCAATATATACATATGTTTCTATATGCCTCTTGTGTTGAAAAATCACTGAATAATTGTTCCGACGACACCAAACCTCGGTTTGGAAGAAACAATTATAAGAAAATAAATGATTTTAAACATAACTTTGATTCATGTAATCTCTCTCTCTATATATATAAATATATATATATTTATATATATATATATATATATATATAAAAGAAAGTAAGGGTTGGTAAAATCCAGTACTTCAGTATGCGGATAGGGAGCACTCAACGAAGATATACGTTCCGGAGTTATAATAGTGACGAAACATAAGTCAATTGCATGAACTCATAATCCTTTATTTACTGCTATATATATTTTGATGATATCCATTGAATGGCTATGACCTCATCAGGCAGTTAGTCAGTTCTATGACCACACCAGGCAGTTAGATGAGGTCATAGCGACTTAATGGCTATCATCGAAATATATATAGCAGTAAATAAAGGATTATGAGATAATGCTATTGATTTATGTTTTGTCACTATATTTATATATATATATTTATATATATGGAGACCCAGCAACTGGGAGAAAATTCTGCAAATGGCTTGCGTAAACTCATGCAGCGCTCGCATAATGGAGAGATAGCATGCTTTCCAACAGACAAGTCTGGCAGAATGTCGGTTAATAGTCTGCCAAACTACATCCAGGCAATGCAACTCCACATCACTAACACAAGAGAAGTAACACCACAAGAGCATGAGGATAGCGAAAAAACACTCAATGCCCATATGATGATGTGGACATATATAATGCAGCCCAACAAAAGGATTGCCAACAACTTCCAGGCCTGGAACAATGACGTGCCAGTGTTGTATGGGCTTCGAAAAGACCATAAAACGAGCAGTTACCCTGTGACGGGACCACCAACACGGCCAGTCTGTGGAGCTAACATTGCTAGTAACTACAGACTGTCCTACATCATCTCCCTGATCATACGCCCCATCATTGAAATGTCCCCGGATGTATGTGACAACACGGATGACCTCCTCAGCAGAATCGGCGAAAGTAACCGTTCTAGGGACCTAACAAATTGCATAATAGCTAGTATGGATGTTGTGTCCCTGTATCCATTTATTGACGGGGATTTTGCCGTGGAGAAATGCGTAGAAATGATCAGTGAGAGCAATGTTGAATTCCGTGGGATGGATACCAGTGGGCTGGGACTCCTACTTAAACTTACATATAGTAATAATTATCTTGACACATATGACCTTAGCAACCTGTGCCCTACTAGACCAGCAAGAGGCAGACCACCTACCATTACCTCAATGGCCACGAAAACCCACAGAGATAGATGGAACGGGTGGACCAGAGCCATACGGACCCCCGAAAACCACGATGAACTAAAGAAAATGATTGGGGGCCAGCATAAAATTAACCCTTAAGGAACATATGTTCAATTTAATGGAAAAACATATGCCCAAGAGGAGGGAGAAGCCATTGGTGTTAGCATTGCAGGCGACATAGCTAACCTATTCATGGTATGGTGGGACAGTAGACTTAAACTTACAGAACAATTAGAAGACCCCTTAACCCTGATAATGTACTCCCGCTACGTTGATGATATAAACATCGTAGTTAAACACCCCCACTAGAGAACTGTCAGGAATTAGAGAAAAACACAATGGAAAGCATCCAGCAAATAGCTAACTCCATCCACCAGAGTATTCGAGTTACTATAGACTACCCAAGCAAACATCCCAACCATCGATTACCTGTACTAGACACAGAGCTCTGGTTAGATACCATTAATAACATAAAATAAATCCTCCATTCCCATTATGCCAAACCCATGACTTCCAAATATCTGATCCACCGAAACTCAGCTGTTTTTGGACGATACCAAAATCAACATAAGATTGCGGATTCGGTACGGGTGATGAGAAACGTGTCCCGCATGTGCAACCCCGAAGAACTAGAGAGACATACAACACTTCCTCCACCGTATGCAGTTCTCTGGTTGCAATCAGAGAGATAAAATCAGAGTGTATAGAGGAGACAGAACCAAATGGGAAAAAAATCGTAAATAATGACACAAACGGGACCTGCCCCTTGCATAGGAGCAAATTTTGGGATAGAATAGAAAGAACTAGGAATAAGGCTAATAGAATAAACTCATGGTATGTTAGCAATACATACCAGAGTATAATGTTCATCGATATAAACCCTAGGGGTGAATTAGCTTACACATTCAGAAGGACCCTAGATAAAAATAAACTCAATATTAAGATAGTAGAAAGACCAGGTAGCTCCATAAAACACTTATTAGCAAGACATACCCTTTTCAAAGACCTCCCTGTATAGATAAGAAATGTATAATCTGTAAATTAAGCCCCCATATTAACTGTAACACTAGAAATGTAGTATATAGCATAAGATGTACTGAAGGACAATGTAGAGATAAAAATATTATGTACATAGGAGAGACAGCTCGTAGTATACGGAGAACGGATAAATGAACACTGGCGATACCTTCAAGATAGTAAAGAATCATCTGTACTCTACCGACATGCTAAAATAGATCATAAGGGTAAATTAGAGAACATAGAAATAAAAATAGAATCTACACACAGAAAAGACGCAATGTTTAGAAACATCACAGTGGCAATAAACATAAATGAATTACAACCAAAATTTAATAGAAAACATGAATGGAACAGAAACATCACAAATTACAATTAAGGACAAAATGAAAACACACACGCACATAGAACAAACAACCAACCAGTAACATGTAAATAAACAAATAAATAAACGAATATAAACACACACAGACACCCGGATGTAACACAAGTGCAAACTAAGCACACAACACACACACAAAAACAAGATGGCGTGGGACAGAACAAAGGAGAGGCAAAAAAATAAAGAAAAAAATCCCCAGTCACTGAAGAGGTCACAGAATATGTGACGAAAGTACTTTGACAATATATAAACAACCATTTGGTTCTGGAACCAACCAATCGGAAATTCCTAGATTTATAAATTTATTATAATAAATTGAAGTGAAAGCAATGGTGCGTGGGTTTCCTATTGGCAACATGACCCTCCCAAAGTATAACAATATCGGTTTCAACATACGTTTTCAGATAAAGAATCTTGCTAAACAAATTCAGAAACGAAATATTTATATATATATATTTATATATATATATATATATTTATATATATATATATATATATATATATAAATATATATATATATATATATATATATATACATTTATTTATATATATATATATATATATATATATATATATATATATATATATATATATATATATATAAATGGAAAGTGAGATATAAATATAATTGGAAAGTGAGATTTATTTAATTAAGTCTCATATAAAATAATACAGCCGACTTTACACACAATACAATATAGTTAGCATAGTTAGTATAACTGGGAATATAGCTAGATATTTCCTGATGTTTGTTGAGTGAGATGGAAGTTGTTCGGAGTATAATAGCTTTCTCTGTTAATGTATTAAGTATATATACATATATATATATTTATATACATATATATATACATATTTATATATTTATATATATATATATAAATATATATATATATATATATATATATATATATATATATATATATATATACATATTTATATATATATATATTTATATATATATATATATATATATATACATATTTATATATATATATATATATATATATATATACATATTTATATATATATATATATATATATATATATATATATATATATATATATATAATATTTATATATATATATATATATATATATATATACATATTTATATATATATATATGTATATACATATTTATATATATATATATTTTTATATATATATATATAAATATTTATATATTTATATATATATACATATTTATATATTTATATATATATATATATACATATTTATATATATATATATATATATATATATATATATATATATATATATATATATATATATATATATATATATATATATATATATAAACTTATTTTTATATATATATATATATATACGAGGGCAATCTCAAAAGTAAGGTCGCCTTCCGATATTGCAACTTTTCCGTTAAAATCCTGTGGATGGTGTCCGGGAAACCTCAGGAACCAAAATGCAGAGACCATCCAGAGTGATCCGCCGGTCTTTACGCATGTTTTCCTCGGAAGGAGACCTTACTTTAGGGATTGCCCCTATATTTAATAACTGCGCGAAATTGTCACTTGGCGGTAGCGTTCAACGGGAGCTCCATTCTCAACAGCTGCCAAGCCAAGATTGAACATCACAGCGAAGCCCGTGCATGGTTGATTGGGAGTGAAGGAAGCTCCAATCATAACAGTGTTGCCAACAGCCGTACGGACAGTTTCTGTGCGTCTCCATCGCTTTGGAGACCTTACTTCTGGGATTACCCTCGTATATATTTATATACATATATATATATATATATATATATGAGTCCAGAATTAGCCGTCGAAACGGCTTTAGCTCAGCCGTC
>OZ024742.1:172150649-172158149 GCA_964016885.1 Eledone cirrhosa
ATTATGTGAGTGGTGGTGTGCGCGAAGACAGTGGTACTGTTTTGCCTACGATATAATATGTTTTATAATATGTTTGAGATTTTTAGTATTTTGCTGTTTCTCCACATTCGGGACTGTATATCATACATGTGTATGCGAAAAAATGATTTAATAATTCAGCCCACATAATACTATCGATTGCCTGCTTCAACTGCCTGACCCTGCACGTAACATTCTGACGCACTCTAATCCTGTATAAATAAGACACGCGTGCATGCTACACGTGAGATTGTTTCATACACTGACTACTCTAAACTTTCCTCTTGCTTTATCTTCATAGACTGCCAATGCTTCATTTTTATTTTTATTTTTATTTTTATCTTTATCCTTTAACCTTTATAGGTAAATTGCCATGCTATATCATTTTGATGGATGTCATCCCACTGTGGATCAATATGTGCATATGTTTTTATATGTCTCTTGTGTTGAAATGGAGGTTAAGTATGTTATAGATCACTAAATAGTTGCTCCGAAGAATCCAAACCTCGGTTTGGAGGAAACAAATGTAAGCAAATAAATGATTTAAACTGAACTTTGATTATTGTAATCTCTCTCTCTCTATATATATATATACATATTTATATATGTATAAATATATATATATGTATTTATATATGTTTATATATATATATATGTATTTAAATATGTATATATATATATATATGTATTTATATAAGTGTATATATATATATATGTATTTATATATGTATATATATATGTATTTATATATGTATATATATATATATATGTATTTATATATGTATATATATATATATGTGTTTATATATGTATATATATATATATATATATATATATATATATATTTATATATGTATATATATATTTATATATGTATATATATGTATATATATATTTATATATGCATATATTTAACTCACTCAATATGCAAATTAGGCTGCTCAGCCGTTAATTTTCATAAGGAAAGTATATACTTTCGAACGTTCAACTATCTGGCATATGGGTAAACGGTGCTGATGATAGCTAACAAGCTTGAAACTAGTACATCGTTCCTGTGTCAGTGTTGAACAAAAAGGTGACGTGGTTGCCTTAACACCGTATGGGATAAATTCAGGCTATTCAGTTTGTTGACAAACGAACAAAGCGGCGTTATAATAAGCGTCCGCTAAACTGATGCGTGCATATATGTATGTGTACCTGTATGTATATATATATATATATATATATATATATATATATATATATATATATATATATATATATATATATATATATATATATATATGTGCATGCTACTGTACGTCTATATACATATAGGTATGTACGTATACATACATACTTACATTTAAGTAAGTGCCATACTAAGAGTGAGAAATGAAATTTCGTTTTCATTTTTTTCAACTTATCGTTTTCGGTATGCCTGACCGATTTAACTCACTCAATATGCAAATTAGGCTGCTCAGCCTTTAATTTTCATAAGGAAAGTATATACTTTCGAACGTTCAACTATCTGGCAGATGGGTATACGGTGCTGATGATAGCTAACAAGCTTGAAACTAGTACATCGTTCCTGTGTCAGTGTTGAACAAAAAGGTGACGTTGTTGCCTTAACACCGTATGGCATAAATTCAGGCTGTTCAGTTTGTTGACAAACGAACAAAGCGGCGTTATAATAAGCGTCCGCTAAACTGATGCGTGCATATATGTATGTGTACCTGTATGTATATATATATATATATATGTGCATGCTACTGTACGTCTGTATACATATATGTATGTACGTATACATACATACTTACATATATATATATATATATATATATATATTATATATATCTATCTATCTATCTATCTATGTATATATATATATATATATATATATATATATATATATATATATATATATATATATATATATATATATGTATATATATATGTATATCTATCTATCTATATATATATATATCAGCGATCCATCCGACAGAGATGCCCTCTCTCTTCCGTTCTGTACGTAATGACTCTCGAGCCACTACTGCGGTAGTTGGAGCTATTGCAGAGCATCCATTTGGAACCGGGCCTGTGAAAAGCGGCGTCGGCCTACGCCGACGACGTGACAGTTATGGTGTCGACCACCTCGCAAATCGGGGTGATAGGCACCTTGCTGGAGGAATACGAAAGGTTCACAGGAGCTATTCAGAACCGGGACAAATCCGTTGGTTTGTAACTCGTAATGTTGAGAGGCAAACCGATGCCTTCCGATGACGTCGTCGGACGCTGGACGGAAGGACGGTAAAGCTGCTCGGCGTCTGGTTTGGTCCTGACCTCCAGGTAGAGAACAACTGGAAAGAGGTGACGGCCAGGGTGTTTGCGCTCACTCAGAAGTGGGCTGAGTGCAAACTATCCTTGAAAGGTCGAGCGGAGGTGGCGAACACTTTTATAGCGTCCGTCATCTACTACCGCTTGACCGTTGTGCCTTGTCCAGCCAAAACGCTCACCAAAATGTTGCGCGCGCTCTTCCAATTCCTTTGGAAGAAACGGGCTCCTTTGGTGAGAAGATCCATCTGTTGCCAACACCCTTCAAACGGACATAATCTCTAGATACTCTGGATGAGTTCAATATCCTCCTTAATAACCTACACCCATCTCTCAAATTCACAAAAGTGATGAGTAGTACCAAATTACCATTCCGCGATATAATGATAATCAAAAACGACACCACCATTACCACGGATATATATTATAATCACACAGACACCCATCAATATCTGAATTTTAAGTCGTGCCATCCCGCTCATACAAAACGCAACATCCCATACTGCCTAGCCAGAAGAATTTGTACCATTGTAGAAAATACGAATACCAGGTACAAACGCCTAACAGAACTAAGAGAATGTTTGCTCAAACAAAAATACCCATCTTTACTTATAAAAATACCTATACAACAACTTAGGACAACCCAAGGAAGAAGAAACCAAGAACTGGTCATACCATTTATAATGACACACAACCCGTGTCACCATAATAAGAATATCTTCAACACTGCCAAAGCAAACCTACCGATCATTGTTCAAAGTAATGAATTAAAAGGCTTAATCACAGATAGATCTTTGACTCTTAGTAAAAGACCGCCGAAATATTTGAAGCAATTACTAACAAAAGCAAAGTTTGACCTTAGCAACAAAGACCAATCATTCACTGTATCTAAATGCAATGATAGTCGATGTGGTACATGTCAATCCATACTGAAAATGTGTGTTGAAACCGATATTTTTATGCTTTGGGAAAGTCATGTTGCCAATAAGAAACACACGCACCAGGTGCTTTTACTCCAATTTATTATGAATTAAATTCATAAATTTTAGAATTTATAAATTTCCGGTTGGTTGGTTGGTTCAACAAACGGACGGTTGTTCATATATTGTCAACTTTCTTTCATCACACATTCTGTGACCTCTTCAGTTATGGGGATTCTTTACTTTGTTTTTGTGCCTCTCATCTGTTCTGTCCTACACCATCTTGTGTTTTTGTGTGTGTTGTTCGCTTAGTTTGCGCATGTGTTACATCCGGTGTCTGTGTGTGTTTATATTCGTTTATTTATTTGTTTATTTATATGTTACTGGTTGGTTGCTTGTTCTATGTGCGTGTGTGTTTTCATTTTGTCCTTAATTGTAAATTGTGATGTTGCTGTTCCATTCATGTTTTCTATTTCATTTTGGTTGGAGTTCATTTATGTTTATTGCCTCTGTGATTTGTCTAAACATTGCGTCTTTTCTGTGTGTAGATTCTATTTTTATTTCTATGTTCTCTAATTTACCCTTATGTTCTATTTTAGCATGTCGGTGGAGTACAGATGATTCTTTACTATCTTGAAGGTCTCGCCAGTGTTCATTTATCCGTTCAACTATACTACGAGTTGTCTCACCTATGTTCAATATATTCTTATCTCTACATTGTCCTTTATTACATCTTGTGCTATATACTATTCTATTAGCCCTATTCCTAGTTTTTTCTATTCTATTCCAAAATTTGCTCCTATACAAGGGGCAGGTCCCATTTGTGTCATTATTTCCCATTTTTTTCCCATTTGGTTCTGGCTCCGCTATATACTCTGATTTTATCTCTCTGATTGTAACCAGAGAACTGCATACGTTGGATGAAGTGTTGCATGTGTCTCTCTAGTTCTTTGGGGTTGCACATGCGGGACACGTTTCTCATCACCCGTACGAAATTCGCAATCAGTATGTTGATTTTGGTATGGTCCGAAACAGCTGAGTTTCGGTGGATCAGATATTTGGAAGTCATGGGTTTGGCATAATGGGAATGGCGGATTTGTTTTTTGTTATTAATGGTATCTAACCAGAGCTCTGTGTCTAGTACAGGTAATCGATAGTTGGGGTGTTTGCTTGGGTAGTCTATAGTAACTCTAATACTCTGGAGGATGTAATTGACTCTTTGCTGGATGCTTTCCATGGTGATTTTCTCTAATTCCTGACTGTTCTCTAGTGGGGGTGTTTTTACTACGATGTTTATATCATCAACGTAGCGGGAGTACATTATCAGGGTTAAGGGGTCTTCTAATTGTTCTGTAAGTTTAAGTTTAAGTCTATTGTCCCACCATTCCATGAATAGGTCTATGTCACCTGCAATGCTAACACCAATGGCTGCTCCCTCCTCTTGGGCATATGTTTTTCGATTAAATTTGAACATATGTTCCTTAAGTGTTAATTTTATACTGGCCCCCACCGCATCTGCAAACATTTTCTTTAGTTCAACGTGGTTTTCGGGGGTCGGTATGGCTCAGGTCCACCCGTTCCATCTATCTCTGTGGGTTTTCCTGGCCATTGAGGTAATGGTAGGTGGTCTGCTTCTTGCTGGTCTTGTAGGGCACAGGTTGCTAAGGTCATATGTATCTAGATAATCATTACTATATGTAAGTTGAAGTAGGAGTCCCAGACCACTGGTATCAATCCCACGGAATTAAACATTGCTCTCACTGATCATTTCTACGTATTTTCCACAGCAAAATCAACGTCAATAGATGGATATAGGGACACATATATCTGGGGACATTTCAATGATGGGGCGTATGATCAAGGAGAAGAAGTAGGAAAGTCTGTAGTTACTAGCAATGTTAGCTCCACAGACTGGCCGTGTTGGTGGTCCTGTGACAGGGTCACTGCTTGTTTTATGGTCTTTTTTAAGCCCATACAACGTTGGCACGTCATTGTTCCAGGCCTGGAAATTGTCGGCAGTCCTTTTGTTGGGATGCATTATATTTTGTCCACATCATCATATGGGCATTGAGTGTTTTTTCGCTATCCTCATGCTCTTGTGGTGTTACTTCTCTTGTGTTAGTGATGTGAGGTTGCATTGCCTGGATGTAGTTTGACAGACTGTCAACGGACATTCTGTCAGACTTGTCTTTTGGAAAGCATGCAATTTCTCCATTACACGAGAGCCGCATGAGCTTACGCAAGCAATTTGCAGATTTATCTCCCAGTTGCTGGGCCTCCATTCTATTTTGCTTCTTGATATACTGTTCTATAATATTTCTAAGTTTAGATCTAGCTATACTAAATTGTGCTTCTGTTTGTTCATCGACCTACGACGGCAATTGCCTGCGTTTGTTAACAGCTAAAGTCTTGGCGTGGATTGTTCGTATGTCGAAAGACTTATCGGAAGGATTATAAAAAGTAGAGTTCCAGGCTAATGCTTTATGTGTACTATTGCTATTGTTAGTTGTGTTGTTTTTATTTCTATTTCCACCAACAGCCTCGTGGTTGTTTCTATGTCTCTCATTATTACTCCTGTCTCTTACCTCTGGCTCATTGTTATTATCTATTCTATTTTGTGTGTTTGTGCGTTTGTCCTGGTTAATTTCTCTGTCAGTATTGATAGTCTCCCTTCTCCTTTCAATCCTATTACCACCCTTATTTCTGTGTTACTGTCATTACCTGTTTTCTGTGTCTGTGTGTTTGTTAAGATTGTGTTGTTGGTGAGTGGCATAGAATGTGTGTGTTGTGTTTGTTATTGTTGATGTGTGCTGTTGTTGATGTGTGTTATTGTTGTTGTCTCCGTGTATGTTATTATTGTTGTGTGTGTTGTTATTGTTGTTTGTGTCTGCGTGTCTGTTGTTGTTTCTGAGTATGTTATTATTGTTGATGTTGATGTGTGGGTTGTCGTTATCGTTGTTGGTGTCTGTGTCTGTTGTTGTTGGGATGTGGGTTGTATGTGTGTGTGTGTGTGCGTATGTTGTTACCTTTGTTTTTGCTTTTGTTTTTGAGGCTCCAACGTAATTTTGTAAATGATTTTTCTATTTCTGACAAGCATTTTATCATATTTACCTTATTATATGTGGCATATTTGGGTGGTAGCTGTAATATCGATAATTCATCAGAGTCGACCGTAGTGTCGCCGTATATATTTGTGTTGTTGTTGTTGTTGAATTCATCTGTTAATGAGATGTCGGCCATATTTAATCCGTCAATTTTGTCGTGATATCTATCGATATTCTCTAAAGTATCTTCATTTAGTTTTATCTGTTTAAGCCACTTTAGTTTCTTGTTAAAGTGCTTGTCACATTCTTGAACAATGTACTTTTCTTCAAGACATATGAGGTTTATAAATATTAATTTTTCTCTTGGTGTGGTGATCTTAGTTATTTCTTGTATTAGATTACGCTTATGTTTTTCTTGCTGACTTAATTCTCTGTAAATCTTCTTTTTTATGTCTAGAATTAGTGTTCGTTTTAGCCTATCTGCTTGCTTTCTGGTGAGTTGTAATCTTCTTACATCGGTGTTGATGGTGTTGGTGTAAACTCGGGACGAGGCGCTTTCTTTTATGAAGTGTAGTTGTCGAGATGTTATTGCTTTTCGTAGACAAAAGAACATGGTGGTTTTCAGTATCTTGTTAGCCTGGATAAGGCTTATGATATTTCGTTTCTGAATTTGTTTAGCAAGATTCTTTATCTGAAAACGTGTGTTGAAACCGATATTGTTATACTTTGGGAGGGTCATGTTGCCAATAAAAAACACACGCACCAGTTGCTTTCATTTAAATTTATTATAAATTTAGGAATTTATAAATTTCCGGTTGGGTAGTTGGTTCCACAACCAAAGGATTGTTCATATATTGTCAAATTTCTTTCGTCACACATTCTGTGACGTCTTCAGTGACTGGGGAATCTTTTCTTTCTGTTTGTGCCTCTCATTTGTTCTTCCTACGCCATCCTGTTTTTGTGTGTGTTGTGTGTGTTGTGTGCTTAGTTTGCGCATGTGTTACATCCGGGTGTCTGTGTGTGTTTATATTTGTTTATTTATTTGTTTATTTACATGTAACTGATTGGTTGTTTGTTCTATGTGTGTGTGTATTTTCATTTTGTCCTTAATTGTAAGTTGTGATGTTGCTGTTCCATTCATGTTTTCTATTTAATTTTGGTTGGAGTTCATTGATGTTTATTGCCTCTGTGATTTGTCCAAACAT
>OZ024742.1:172165649-172168149 GCA_964016885.1 Eledone cirrhosa
TTGGTTCGTGGAAACGTTCGCTAGCAAAGAACGGGAAAAAACGAATAATACGTCATTAATAGGAGCGGTGAAAAACAATTACGCGCAAAGACAGAACCACGTTTATGGTATAAAAGAGGTCGTAGACTAATGTTCTCTTAGGTGGTGCATAGAGACGTTCTCTGGCAATGAACGAAAAAACGAAGATAATAAGTCATATGTGGAGCGTGGAGAACAATAGCACGCAAAGACAAAACGACGTAAACGGTATAGCAGAAGTTGTAGACTAAAATTCTAACTAGGAGACCAAATGAATCTCCGCTACAGAGTTAAGAACAAAGTAAATAAATACAATACAGAAGTAATAGTAACAAATAAATACATACACGCAAACAGATACGTACATACACAAAACCTTACCATGGGTATACAAAACCACGCACATATAAATATGTGTGTGTGTGTATGCATGTGTACAAATAAATAAATAATTATATAAACGTATATAAGTAAATAAATACGTATATAACAAGCGCACACACATACCTACAAATAAATACACGAATGTTCGGAGACGTAAGTCAACTAAAACAAGAAGTACACATATACACACACCCACCATACGTCCGAACCTGCATACTCACGCAGACGCAAAACTCCCGTATACACATAGCCAAACCCTAAATACCAGAATATATAAAAATTATACGCTATAACAGTCAAATATACGTACGAGAAGGTATACATACCTTCACAAAACATACGGGTAATATATACTTACCTATGCAAATAAGTAAAGGAATAAACAAAACATATACTTAGCTCCCACATCAAGACGTAAAATATCCACGTATAGATCGTGCTATCCGTTAGGGTATAACGTCTGGCTGTAATAAAGTTTTGTTTACAAGCCGAAATTGCCTCAGATTTTTTGTTTAAGATGTGGTCTGTGGCGTAGAGTATTTCCAGTGCCTCAGCGGCGCAGAGGTCACATGGTCTTTTATTTCCGTTATACGATCTAGCCCTAGCTAGGATCTCCCAGTATAACTTATATTGGGTGTGGTTGTCTTTTAGACTCCAGATATAAGCTGAAAGTGACGTCATATTCCTTCTTAGAGGGTAACGAAAAGAATGGGTATGCATGTAAAGACGCTGTTTGAAACTATTGGCGGTTAATCCTATGTAGGCCCTACGGGACGTGGGTGTTACAACCTTATATTTGTAGACAATGTTACTAGAGAGGCATTTCCCGGATAGGGGGCAATCAGCCCGATTCCTACAATTACAGTTAGTACAAACTACAGGGTTGCACGTGTTCCTACGGCTAGGTAGTTTAGCTAAATTTGAAGCTGTGATGTTATGTGCAAGGTTAGGAGTCGTAGAGTAAGAAATTTTAATAGTATTTCTATTAAAAACTTTACTATATTTATGTGTAGGGGGAAAATGCTTCGTAATAAGGGAAAGAAAGATCTTAGCTAATGGTGTGGCCACCTCCATATTATATGGTGGGTTAAACCAACAAATGCGACGGGATCTATTTCTTCTAGGTCTATTTTCGTACTCTGTATATGCTACCTTATCGACATATCCTCTCCGAGCAAGAGCTTCATTGTAATAAGTGGAATGGTGGTTGAAAATGCGCTCGTTGGTGGAAAGACGGGAAATCCTCAACGAAACGTTTTTTACCAGGTTCTTGGTTATGCTGGCAGGATGGTTGGAATGCTTACTTATGTAATTAAGCGTATCATTCGGCTTTCTATACGGGTAATACAACCCATTCAATAAATTGAGGGTAACGTCGAGGTAATTAACGACCGAGAGATTGGCCTCAACCTGTATAGAGAGGTTGAAGCCTTTAAAGAAGGCTGTGAGTTCTTTTCTGAACCTGTCGCAAGCACGAGGTCCGCACTTAGTCATGGTCAAAAGACCATCGTCACGGTACAAGCCACCGCCCGCGTTGGGGAATTCGTCCTTAATAGAGAAAAGAAGGAAAAGGCCAATAAGATCAGTAACCTCCGCAGAATCACTGGCCCCCATACTCACGTCGAATGGGGAACTATTGGATTTTTTAATCCAAATAGAGTCGTCTAAATTAATCACCGACTTTCGGGCATTAAGGATGACATTAACTTCGAAATCCTTAACCACTGTGAGTGTTTTAGCGAAATTGATAGCTCTAAGGAGAAGTGGTAAAGTGATGAAGGAGTAGTAATTGTTAATGTTGAATTGGATAAAACGGCAATGTTCCTTGTTACATGTGCCGTTGAACCAATCAATCACCGCGAAAGAATTGTTCCACAGTGCGAGAGGGGCCAAACTTCTAATTTCAGGTATAATTCTATCAAGATTCGTTTTACTAAGTCTACCTAAATCGGACTTCGTAGGGTTAATAAGCCGAATAGAGGGGTTGTTCGGAAAATTGGATTTGTGAACCTTCAGGGTAAAGTGGGGAGAGATAGGCTCCAGAGGTTCGGTCCGGTCCAGGATGTTGTGATCAGATGTGATTTTAAACCCAGCATCG
>OZ024742.1:172183149-172235649 GCA_964016885.1 Eledone cirrhosa
CTGTCTAAGGAAGGTGTTTCCTCTGCCCAACACCATCCAACCGAAACCCCAGAGTTACCTCCCCGCATGCATTAACTCCCCTTAGCCACACACACACTTCCGGTATTCAATGGCGTTTCTCGAAACGTAACAACCTCCTGTATCGAACTAAAGAACACCAGACTACGATCTCTAACTGGATTGTCGTGGATTATGTGAAAGGCATATAATCGAAATATACACTCCCTTGACCATGAAAATGCCGAAGTACATGAATTACTTGACATCCCTGCGCTGTGCATCTCCAATACTTATAACACTTTTAATGCTTGCACTATCTTTAATGCTTATAATATTTCTCCACACACAGACTACATCAATCATATAAAGACTTTGCCACCAGATCTACCAACCTAACACTCTTATTTACCTACCTAAGTGCCTCTACCACACATATCTCTCTGCCACACTATATAAACAAGACGCACATGCGTGCCACACATATAACATTTGCACTATATAACCACTTATCTTCATGTTGTACTTTAACCTATATCTTTGATTTTTGATTGTACCTATTAATATAAATGTAATCTCGAAGTGTGTACTGCCACTCTAAATTCTGTAATGAATGTTGACCCACAATGTTTGAATATGTATCAATGTTTGAATATGTATTGGTATGTCTCTCGGCTGAAAAGGAGGTCATATAACTGTCCATGCATTAATAAATTGCTCCGAAGAATCCAAACCTCGGTTTGGAGGAAACAGCTGTAAGCACAATAATGTTTTGAACAGTTCTTTGATTCTTATATTTCATATATACATATATATATATATATATTTATATATACATATATATATATATATTTATATATACATATATATATATATATTTATATATACATATATATATATATATATATTTATATATACATATATATATATATATTTATATATACATATATATATATATATATTTATATATACATATATATATATATATTTATATATACATATATATATATATATATATATATATATATATATAAGTAACAGCCGTACTAAGAGTGGGAAATGAAAATTCGTTACATTTTTTCCGTTTATATATATACTATTTGTTTGTTAAAATAATTAAATTAAATTAATTCAACAGTTAAACACACATAGGAATAATAAGATTGTTACCAATGAGCCAGAAGATTAACAAGTCGATCCTAAATATAACTAAATAATTCTCGGAAAGCCATGAACGAAAACGCATCCTTTTATCTTTGATTTTGAAATTAGGTTTATTATCATTAATTTTCATTACACTTTCGTAGCCTTCTTAGCGGCCTAGTTGGAAGAATAATAGATGGTGGTGATCCTGGTCTGAAGTTCGATCCTGGTCGGGAGTAGGGTTCCGGTAAGCCTTTTCAGTTTTTTTCTACGAGAACTAAAATAAAACTGAAAAAGATCACATGTACCTCTTGATCAGGATTGAACCTAAGACCAAGATCCCTACCGTCTCTAATACCTACAGATAGAAAACTGAGCCAGCCACAAAAATCATATGAAAGTTCATAATTATAAACCTAGATCCAAAATTTCAATACCAAATGGAGTGGTGTCGATCATGTTTTTCTTAATGTTATTGCACCTATTTAAGGTCGACTTCTAAATTATTTGGGTGTTCCAGAAACTACATCCTCGTTTTGTTTCCCATCTATGTAGACTATATTTTAACCTGTAATTCATGTTTCATTTCTTTAGCAACTCATCCCCCCCCCCCCCCGTGGTCCTCTATTTCTGTCTGTGATATTTGAATGTAGTATGATTTGCGCTTACCTTATTCATATATATATGTTCTTGGTTGTCAGTTGGATTCAAACTTAAAATCATTGGCATCACACACACACACGCACACACACACACACACACACACACACACACACACACACACACACACACACACACACACACACACACACACACACACACACACACACACACACACACACACACACACATACACACACACATATACACACTCACACAAACACACACACACACACACACACGCACACACACATACACACACACACATATATATATATATATATATATATATATAAATATAAATTAGCGAGAATCGTATTTCAGCACAGGAATTAACGAAAATCAACGTCCAATATGTGTGGCAAGCGCTCGATGATTCATGTGAATCAGAGCTACAACATACGTTAAGAGCCAAACACACTGAGATGATGGTTAAACATATCATCCGCACAGCCAAAACAAACGACCAAGTAATTCGGGTCAAACAATAAAAATATATGTGTTGATACTTTCCCGGACCCTGGACTGATGGTAAAATCCAGTATTGGTTTCTGCGACTCAAAAATCAGGTACTGTCTGCCTCCATAAAGAATGTCTGGCTTCAGGTAAGATGATGAACAAGGAAGTCGTGTTATCAACGGGTTTTATTCTATGATGCTATAGATAAGTGTGTCTATTACTGACCCCACGTGGAGTTCAGCAAGGGAGGCAACACCTCTATTTTGCGAATGATTCAGTTGAGTATAATATTGCGAGAATGCAAAATATCACAAATCGAATAAAGCTTTCGACAGAGTGGTTAAATATAACAGAGCTATTCAACAGTCAATAGAATATATTTATATATATATAAATACGCTATTTCAGAGCACTGATACTAATTCCTAATTTGTGCTGGACCTGCAACTGCTGTTTCATCAGCTCTTAAACATCACTCGGCAGAAGCGAGGCGATATGCAATCCTGATAACCGCTAACGAGTGAGAAACAGCTGTCGATCGCTCCCCTATGCTTTTGCCGCGACTAAGCAAGTGACATATTCACTTCTTTAAAACTCATAGCAAATGGTCTTCAAAATGTTTAAAATAAACATACAGTATATTATCAAATATACAATACATACATTCATATATATATATATATAAAATATTTGTTTGATAAAATAATTAAATTAAATTAATTCAACAGTTAAACACACATAGGAATAATAGATTGTTACCAATGAGCCAGAAGTTTAACATGTCGAGGCTAAATACGACTAATAGCTTTAGGAAGACAGGATGGAAAACACTTATTTTAACTTTGATTTTCAAAGTAAGTTTATAATTATTCATTTTCATTATACGCTTGTAGCTGTCTCGCCTGCCTAGTTGGAGGAATCATAGACGGTGGGGATCCTGGTTTGAAGTTCGATCCTGGTCGGTAAACTTTTTCAATATTTTTGATGGGATGTAAAATAAAAATAGATTACATGTACCTCTTGAGCAGGATTGAAATTAAAACCAGGATTTCCAATGTCTCTAGTATCTACTGCTAGGCCACTGAGACGGCCATGTAAAGCAAATGAAAATTCATACTTATAAATCTATAGAAATATTTATTATTTAGAAATGAATTCTACAGGATTGGAAGTTTCATTAATATGTTTTCTTAAGAATGAAACAGTTTAGTCTTGTAGTTATTTCTATACAAATACATAATTTTGTCATGTAGAACTGAAACAGCTCTATCCCAACTCATGGGACCATAATAATATAAGACAGCTAGAGATAGTATTTGAAAGAAGGAGACAGGGAGAAAAATTGGACAGAGGGGGTCTACCAACAATCACACAGCACACTCCCCGGTTGTGTAATCACTACAAGCCGCTGGAATCTAATTCTATCTTTCTTAAATGTTAAGCCTGAAGCTAAAAGTGTAAATAATTCCTTTGACTTCAGATATTTTAAATGTGTGTGTTCTGTTACAGATTCTACGATATATACTGTTTTCTTTTTTCGTGCTGTATCAAATGTCTATGTGCACACCAGCACATTCGTAATAGAATAGAATGGGTGAATGAATGAAGCAGACTATATCTAACTCTCTCTCTCTCTGTCTCTTTCCCTTTCTCTTTCCCTCTCTCTCTCTCTCTCTCTCTCTCTCTCTCTCTCTCTCTCTCTCTCTCTCTCTCTCTCTCTCTATATATATATATATATATATATATATATATATATATATATATATATAGAAAAGCTTTTCTATATTAAAACATTTATACTCTGCTATGTATTCAGTTCAGTACCTTACTTACTGTGGTTACCTCAGATTGAACCTGGGATAAAATTTGTATATATATATATATATATGAAAGAAAAATGGGGAGCTGTGTTGTTGCAAATATGATATATATAATAAAGAATTAGATATAGAAGTCAGGAATATTCATCATCAGTGGTCTTCTAGCCATCATAGGTAATTCTTCGCATTACAGACCATATACCTCCGGCTAGGGCAATACAAGAACTAAATTAAGTTATGGGGATAAAAACAAGTGGGTGGAGAAAGAGAGACAGGTAAACACACACGAAAGGTGAGGCAACGTAAAGAGAGGAAAAAATGAGAAAATCAAGTCAATGATTAATTTAAACATAAGAACTTGCGAATATTGACGAGTAGGCAAAAGACACATCTTGGCCGTGCGAATGTGAGCGAGGAGAGAATTTCGTACTGTGTGGGACGATGGAGGAAGTAAGAGAGAGAGGGTGAGTACCAGAGAGTGAGTGAGTGAAAGTGTGAGGAAGAGGCTAGCCGAGAGAGGGAGTCTAGCAGAGGGGGTGAGTGAAAGTAAGGGGAATTACTACTATCCTTTTTCGCTCTTCCCCTTCTCTCTCTCCTCTCCCTCTTACTTTCACTCACCCTCTCTGCTAGTCACCCTTTATTAAAATAACAGATTAAAGTTTAAGCAAAGAATCGCTGCTTTCACCCTTAACGGGATCTTCTGAAACTATAAAAGTCAATCTGTGAACGCAGAAATAAATATTTCAAAAAAAGTTGCAACCGAAGGAAGGCAGGAAGACGATACTTTGGTTCGTGGAAACGTTCCCTGGCAAAGAACGGAAAAACGAAGATAATACGTCATAATTTGGTGCGGTGAAAACTATTACACGCAAAGACAAAACCACGTTTATGGTATAAATGAAGTCGTAGACTAATATTCTATTAGGTTCATGGAGACGTTCTCTGGCAATGAACGGAAAAACGAAGATAATACGTCGTTATGTGGAGCGGTGAGAACAAATACACGCAAAGACAAAACCACGTAAATGGTATAACTGAAGTCGTAAACTAAAATTCTAACCAGGAAACCGAATGATTCTCGGCTTCAGAGTTAAGAATAAAGTAAATAAATAAAAAAGCAGACGTAATTGAAATTAAATATATACATACACGTACATACACGTCCATATACGTACGTACACAAGCATACGCGAAAACACTCGCCATTGGTA
Source organism: Eledone cirrhosa (assembly GCA_964016885.1). Lineage (NCBI taxonomy): Eukaryota > Metazoa > Mollusca > Cephalopoda > Octopoda > Eledonidae > Eledone > Eledone cirrhosa. Next base: position 172,188,440 of record OZ024742.1, read on the forward strand.
TGCAACTACAAGCACGTACACAAAAAAGCCGCCTAATACACATAAAAATATATATAACAAAAATATATATATACATATGTGTGTGTGCGTGTATACATAATATATATAAATATTCACACATAAATACGTATATAACGCGCGCACACACATACCTACATGTAAATACACATATGTTCGCGGACGTACATCAACCAAAACACAAAGTACACATATACGCACACCCTACATACGTACGAACTCGCATACTCACACAGACGCAAACTCAAGTATACACATAACTAAAAGCACATGTACCAGTATATATAATATATACGCCATAACATATACAAGCTAGTATACGTACGCAAAATATATGTACCTTCAAAAACATACAGGTACACCGCACCAAATTATGACGTGTTATCTTCGTTTTTTCCCGTTCTTTGCCAGGGAGCGTTACTACGAACCAAAGTATCGTCTTCCTGTCTTCCTTCGGTTGCAACGTTTTTTGAAATATTTACTTCTGCGTTCACAGATTGACTCTTTTAGTTTCAGAAGATCCCGTTAAGGGTGAAAGCAGCGATTCTTTGCTTAAACTGTAATCTGTTATTTTAATAAATATATATATAATTATATATATATATATTTATATATATATAATTAGTTACAGCAGTGAGATATACAGGTATACACCCCAACTCATTCAGCATGCTATTTACAAGAGAAATGAGTTGGAGTGTAAAACTCAACGGAACTCAAGTACCTGTATATATCACATTTACAACTAATCCTACTTAATTCGTCCTATGGACTGAGTTCTCTTACCCTTGGATATTTCAACCAAACTTATACCAGAGTATATTGATGAGCGAACTAGACGTATGCTAATATTGTCTAGGGTCCTTTGGTAATGGAGTAGTTATATTTTGTTTTTTTACTTTCTAATCAAATAGCTCTGTATTATACATAGAGCACTCTTTGTCCTTTGCTTTTTCTCAGAAATACGTAACATATTAAAACACACACAAACACAACACACACACACACACATATATATATATACACACACAGAAGACACACACGATGACACAGTCACGTAAAGGGGCGCGTACACAAACACATATAGCAAAATGCAAGAGAACCATATGTAAAATCTAAAACACAGAAGAAAAAGAAAAAATCAAATATCGGACACAAATATATAAATCTGATATTTTCGGTATCATTACATAACTGTATCGATTCTTTTTTGTTATTACGGCGACTAAATCGATTAGTGATTGTTAGTGAGGTGGTTATTGAGTGCAGACGGCTCTACTGAGTGTCAATAGGTCAAAAGTATAGACTGTTCTATAACTTTCTTGAAAAGAGAATAGTAGAGGCCTGGTGAGATGTAGAGAGAGAGAGAGAGAGAGAGAGAGAGAGAGAGAGAGAGAGAGAGAGAGAGAGAGAGATGGAGTGGTGTAGAAAAAGAGGGAGAGAGAGAGAGCTGGAGTGGTGTAGAGAAAGAGAGAGAGACGGTGAGGGCTGATGAGAGAGTGTGAGAGAGAAACGGTGTAGAGGGAGACACAGAGAAAGAGAAATGGTGGAGAGAGAGGAAAAAGGCTAGAGAGAGGGAAATTGAAAGGGTAGAGAGTGAGGAAGTGAGAGGGAGTACAGAGAAAGAGAAATGAGGGAATAAGGGAAATTAAGGGATAAACTGGTTGAAATGTTGTAAATATATCTCCAAAACAATATAACCATATCGCACGTATTTCATGTCACTGATGACGGCTGTGTTTACTAACTTTTTAAATTTAGTAACTTCAGAAAGACAAACACCTTACTCAGAGGGACGCATTACTGAAACTTCTACGTATTAGTTTTGTAGTAACTATGGCGACAGTGTGTTGACTATGGCAACGCAGTGTCGCCACCTGTGGGTAACACAAAAAAATAGCGAATTACTTCCATTATCTCGGCGTTCTCTAAAAGAAGAGACGCCAATGTAAAACTCAACAGATTTGGTTTTTCATTCCAGTCGCCTTTGTCCTGCCACGTGGATGTTATTTGTAAAAACGCCTGTTTTTGACCAAGAGATTTTCATATCTCTTCTTGAATGTAAGAATTAAGCCATTGCCGTTTAGCTTGCAGGGTATGTCCTGTGAATGTAATTATTTTGTTGTGTTTTATTAAATGAATCATTTAATAAAAGATTAGCCTTGTTATCGTTATATCCCTTCTGTTTTAATTAATAATCTTAGAGAGATGAGATGTCGTTCACACACCTGGACGATATATCATTTTTCTTTAGTTTTATACATATTTTTATAATTGCATATTTTAATAATTTTGTACCATCAGTAAGTATATCACTAACTATTTCTGCTGCGTAGAAGTGTTGTGGACACACCCGAAGTGGTGGTGAGGGTCGTATGATATTATGACCTACAGCATGATTTGTGAGGCCAGTGTGGAAAGCGTTGTAGAAAGTGTAGGTTAAATAATTTGCTTAATAGAGTCATGAATGAAGAGCCAAAAATTTGGTTAAGCATCTTACCAATCTAAGATGTACTTACTTTATTTGGGAGAATGATTAGCTAGTTTAGGGTGCTAAATTCTAGGGTACTTATTGTAAAGGCAGAATAGGGTAATAAATACCAGTTGCACATTATAGGGTTTGCCAAATATGCGAAATACTAAGGTGTCGGTTCTGAAGACTATCCGCCATGTCCAATATTTTCTCTACCATTCCTTCCATATTCTAGAGAAAATTTCGATCGTTTTTATTCACATTTCCCATTAGTTCTGAGTGTGTATAACAATAAACAGCTATAAATTTCAATTATTTCTGGAGTTAAAGGATCTTTTATGAAGCCATAACTATGCAGCCCGATACATTTATTATTTCCTGGCACCATGGTCACCAGGATAGAATCACATTTTTAATCATTTTATTTCAGGCTTTCCTTTGTTAGTTAGTATACAGTTAATGAAGGATGATGATATAGGTTTACCATCATATATACCATCATGATCATTACCATCACATCTTGGAATCTTTACTTGTTTAAATCATTATACACGATCATGCTGGTGCATCGTTTTAAGGGATTTTAGGCGATCATAACAAACCCACTACTTAATTTTTTCAAACCTGCTACGTATTTTATCGACCTATTTTTATCAAATCGCAACGTTCCTAGTTAGTGAGCTATTTATTTTACTCATCGTTTGTTACTTTTGTTTTTATTTTTTCACTTTAGCTTACATCCAACAAAATATCCAGTTTTCCAGGCATTGATACTGTGGCAGGCTTTTGACTCAGAAGGAAACCATAAAAAAATATACGGAATCATGGAAACTCAAACACATACACGCTCACACACACACACAAACAAACACACACACGCATACACACAGACACACACACACACACACACATACACACATACACCCATATATATATATATATATATATATATATATATATATATATATATATATATATTTAAAAGAAGAAATTAAAAGATGGTTAAAGAAGTTCCATATATTTTATTATGCGCATTTCGAAAACAACATCATCCTAGGCCAAAAATTGTGTTCTCATCAGATAAAATAAGGTAACATGATATGAGGCCTAAAATCATTGTCAACGGGAAAGTGCAAATCCTACATATGTATACAAGTGATTTTCAGAGTGTCTCGGTGTCTTGAGTTGTGTGTGCGTTTCCTTTTGCGTGTTTCTCCATCTGTATGTCTATATGTCTGTCTGTCTCTCTCTTTGTATATATATATATATATAAATACACTTATAAATATACCTTACACATACATAGGAAAGAATTGGCGCTCAGTGAGAGAGAGAGAGAAAGGGAGAGACAGACAGACATATAGACATACAGATGGAGAGAATCAGGGAGAGAGAGGGAGAAAAGAAACGCGCAAAGAGAAACTCACACACACAACTCGGACACCTACACACTCTGAAAATCGCTTGTATACATACATAATCAACGTACTCTGCGCACGCACAAATGCACACACATATATACACATTAAATATTATATGCCGCCCGACTCAAATACTGAAACACACACACACTGAAAAAATATACATGACCCCCCCCCCCCCCCCCCACACACACACTAAACCTAAAAAAAAAAACATGTGCAGGTACCATTTTCAACACAAGCTCCTGCTGAGGAACGTTGGCAATGTGGTTTCGAATTTCAGTTGAAAAGAATTCACTTCCTTTATGCAGTGAACTGCTCTTGAAAACCTCATAAACGTCAAATAAGCTCATTCTTAGCATCAATACATAGCTAGAGTTCTATAGATGTACAACACGTATGCTTATATAGCCAAACATATAGGCACACACACACTCACACACTCAACACATATATATATATATTGTTGAACGTATATACTTACCTTATGCATATTAACGGCTGAGTAGCCCAATTTGCATATCGAGTGGGTTAATCGGCCGGGTGCACCGAAAACGATAAACGGAAAAAATGAAACGAAATTTCATTTCCCACTCTTAGTACGGCTGTTACTTAAATACAAGTATGTACACGTACATACATATATGTATACAGACGTACAGTAGTATGTATATATATATACATACATGCACACATATATATATGTACGTATGGATTCACCGAACATTTATTATAATGCTCGGTGTGTTTGTAAACAAACATCCCGTATTAAGCCGTAGTGTCTAGCAACCATCGTTGCTCGTTTGTTTAACACTGACAAAGGAACGCTGTACTAGTTTCAAGCTTATTAGCTATCGTCAGCAACGTATACCTTCCTGCCAGATTGTTGAACGTATATACTTACCTTATGCATATTAACGTCTGAGTAGCCCAATTTGCATATCGAGTGGGTTAATGCACCGAAAACGATAAACGGAAAAAATGAAACGAAATTTCATTTCCCACTCTTAGTACGGCTGTTACTTAAATATAAGTATGTACACGTACATACATATATGTATACTGACGTACAGTAGTATGTATATATATACGTACATGAACACATATATATATGTACGTATGGATTCACGGAAGATTTATTATAATGCTCGGTGTGTTTGTATATATATATATATATATATATATATATATATATAAGAGAAATAATTTAGCCGAAGTGCGGCATGTGTGAGCACGTATGCATGTGTGAGCACGTATGCATGTGTGAGCACGTATGCATGTGTGAGCAAAACCACATGATTTCGGTTGTAACACTCGGATTGCCCCTTGGTTTAAGTTACTTCTCTGATAAGTCGTCTAATGCCTATGCAATGTTAGACATGAAGTACTCGGTAGCCTGTTTATATTTATATATATATATATATCACGATAAATTAACGGAGGCATAGGCCGTCGTTATTCCCTGTAAATAATGTGCTCAAAGGAGAAGAGATCCTGAGCTCTTTAAAATACAATATGTTGAGAAGATGACACACCAGAGATATATAGTGCGTTATCAATAATACAGGGAAAAAACCACCAGTATATGGAATCTATAACCTATGAAAGGCAGACTATAGACACGATAATTAAAAATATAAATTAAAGCGTAAATAAATACCTCTATAACTATATAACGCACGTACAAATCCAAAGATATGTTTCACCAAAAAATTTGTTGAAAGAAATTGACTGTCCAGCTACACGTGGGAGAGAGAACTCACTGCGTGTTTAGGGGCAGTGAACCAGTGGCCTCTGAGAGACGAACTGCTAGAAAGGGCAGCCCAAAGCCACTCAGAGAAGTGTGCTCAACCAAACAGAGAAGGAAAGACTGTTATTAGGAGCGAAATATCACGATAAATTAACGGAGGCATAGGCCGTCGTTATTCCCTGTAAATAATGTGCTCAAAGGAGAAGAGATCCTGCGCTCTTTAAAATACAATATGTTGGTTCACTGCCCCTAAACACGCTGTGACTTCTCTCTCCCACGTGTAGCTGGAAGTCAATTGTAAAATTCTCTTAGTGTTGTCTGAAATGTATGGCCTTACACACGCTGATGAACCGAGACTAGACCATTTCTTTCAACAAATTTTTTGGTGAAACATATCTTTGGATGTGTACGTGTGTTATATAGTTATAGAGGTATTTATTTACGCTTTAATTCATATTTTTAATTATCTTGTCTATAGTCTGCCTTTCATAGGTTATAGATTCCATACACTGATGGTTTTTTCCCTGTATTATTGATAACGCACTATATATCTCTCTCTGGTGTGTTATCTTCTCAACATATTGTATATATATATAGTGAAAGAGTAAAGAATAACATGGTCGGCTGTACAAAAAGGGTTTTATTTACAGTATTAACAATTGTTTCATTGTTCAGGTTAGTCTAAAGGCCGCTGATCACACGAGATTGTGTCACTCGACCTTAAATACATTGTGTCTCTGTTCAAATTATGAGAATACTGGTCAATGAAACAATTGTTAATACTGTAATTAAAATCTTTTTTGTTCAGTCGACAATGTTATTCTTCACTCTTTCACTATTATTACTCCAAGAATAACCTACTAGGGAATTCTCGTAAACTCGCTACCTAAGTAAGGAAAACTCTTGTTGAGTCAAACGACGTTAAAACTATCCATATTACAGAGTACTCACAACCTCTAACTAGATTACCTAAAACGATAACTTGTTATCCCATACGTCTGTAAGTATAGACTTAATATTTAATATTTTCTAGATCGATACAGGCGGACTATATGTACTTGAATTAAGGTATTTCTATCTGGCTAAAAAATTATTGTCATTTTGCAAAAACACATTAGTGTTGATCATATTTTTAAAAATTGTAATGTAATGCTCAGAAATATTTTCTTAGAGCTTAAGAATTGTATTTGACTTCTAAATTGAAATAAATCTGCTCCTTCGGTAGAGCTGAATTCATAATCCCATACTTACGGCTGTTATGTCTAGCGCCATGGATATGAGCCAGAACGCTGAGAAGGTCGTGTGCAAAAGCACATGTATTAGGCTTGCGACAGATCAGTCTTAAGATTATTATCTTAGGAGAAATAACTATAATTTCTGGGTGCCTATTGAAAATCACAGAAAATTCATTACTTCACTAATAATTATTTTATAAATAGTTGTTCTGTAATTAATTAATTATTTCATTAGTTTACCATCCCTTGTGAAACAGGTTTATGTTTTGAAGTTCCGACTGATCTGCTAAAGAGGTTTGAATTTTGAAATTTAAACTTGTCTAGGCACCAGGCAGTTGTCATTTTACGTCTGTAAGTATAGACTTAATATTTAATATTTTCTAGATCGATACAGGCGGACTATATGTACTTGAATTAAGGTATTTCTATCTGGCTAAAAAATTATTGTAATTTTGCAAAAACACATTAGTGTTGATCATATTTTTTTAAATTGTAATATATATATATATATATATATATATATATATATATATATATATATATATATATATATATATATATATATATATATATATATATATATATATATACACATATATATATACATATACACACATATATATATATACACACACACACACACACACATATATATATATATATATATTGTATTTTGGGAGGGTCCTGTTCCCAATAAAAACACATGCACCTGCTGGTTTCACTTCAATTTATTATACATTTCCGGTTAGTTGGTTGGTTCGCTAACCAGATGGTTAATTATATATTGTCAAAGATCTTTCGTTACATATTCTGTAACCTCCTCAGTGACTATGTTTTTATTTTGTGTCCCTACTTTATTCTGTCCTAGACCATCTTGTTTTTGTATGTTGTGTGGACTGTCTGTATATAAGAAAATGAACGAAGATATGAATTGTATTGACGAGTAATAATTAACTAAAATCTAATCTTTTGAATCATCAGTAATATTGAATTCACTTGAAAAATGTTGCATACATATTTAATTATGGTTTAAGTGATTGTGTGAGGAGATGTTAATGAGATGTGGAATTGAGAGTGTGTGGTATTGTAGAAAGAGGATTGGTAGTAGAGGGATGACGAATGTAAGAAGGAATTGATACGAGGGTAAGAAATATTAAGTTGGTAACAGGAAACGGTATAGAAAAAATAGATATTTGATTGAAGCGTGGGCGCGTTAGAACATTCAATTATGTTCAAGCATATGGGATGGCCAAATATTTTGAAATTAGGAAATAAGCGAATGTGGTAATCAGTTGAAACATTTAAAAAAAAACATCTAAAATAGTAGGTCGACATAATACTGACTGGATAGAGTTCACATTGTAAAACCTTTATTGTGTTAACGTATAAATTAAATGGGTCGCGAACACGTTGCTTTCTCCAAGACTTTATTTCTGAAGCTATGACAAAAGAAGTTCTCATGAGTGTTCATGAGTAAGACATATGCAAAGTGACGAAAGTGCTTTGACGTCTAGCAAAGAAGGGTTCCTCAACAAAGGGAGATAAGGGGCGTGTCTATACGAGTCGTATTCCTCTACCCAAGCCTTTCGAAGGAAGTGACAAAGACTGAAAAAAGTGATAAAGTTTGTGTGATGATACATGCAGTAATGTGAGTGAGTTACTCAACCAAAACACATGCAGGGTTGTTGATGATCAGAGTGTCAGTCATGGATTGGGTTTTGTGCCAGTGTTGGGTAGTTGAGTAAAGCCTGGGACAGAGTGAGAGTCAGGTGGTAGATAACATGCAGTGGGCGAAGGTATCCCAGAAGACGGCTGCCTGAGCGTTTTCCGCTTTCTTTCGCCTCGATGTACCTCTAGGTCTCCTCAAGAGTCATATCCTGGCGTGATTTACCGAGAATGTCTAGGCAGAACTTATCATTCTCCAATTCTCAAATGAGGGCGTTACGGACCATGATATCACTGTAGTCGACTGCAGTGCGGCATGAGGCCGATGAGCATTTCACTTTCAAATTTCAGACACAAGCATTAAATTTCTTGTGATGAACAATCTCTGGTTCACCCTGTACGTTGACATGAACCCAGGCCAAAATTTGGTTTTCATTATGTTATCTAAGTCTAAAATGAGCATTTGAACTTAATTTAATGCTTGAAGACCTAGCTGAATAATGAGAATGGGATCATGCACCCTGTTCATTTTTGTTTCTTCCAATTCAAGGATGGATTACAAACATAAAAACCATTAAATTCTTTGAAACAATCCATGAGCAAACTCGGAAATTAGAAATGCCAGTATAAAAATGTATTGTTTGAGAAACTGTCATTTATTATTACTAGTGTGATGGATCTAAGGATTCCAGAATTTATAAAGAAATAAATTATCGAAATTGCGAAGTAGTTAGCATCTTTATAAAACAAATTCATCCAATAATGTCCTGAATTCACTGATGGAGAGTCAGGTTTGCGCGAAATCAATTTAACTTGTCAGAAGAACATTTATTGAGGGTTATTAAGATCAATTTCTAGAGTTTAAAAAAACTATACCGGGGAGCAAGGGATATGTTTGGTGAGAAATCAATCAGGAGATTTGGGTTTTGATGTGCGATCCGTAACGAAAAGTGTTAAAATGCACACATTTGCTGCCATTTCTGTCATTAAATCTGCTACAAATAAAAAGTCAATGAAGTAGATTATAATTTAACTGTTAGGTGCATTGTTCCCTAGATTCGACAATTGATGGAGAAATGCAATTCTCTCTCTCTCTCTCTCTCTCTCTCTCTCTCTCTCTCTCTCTCTCTCTCTCTCTCTCTCTCTCTCTCTCTCTCTCTCTCTCCCTCACTCTCTCTCGCTCACACACACACACAGTACTAATAATAATTATTTCTACTTTTGGCACAAGGCCAGCAATTACCCAGTACATTACTGGTACTTTCTTTTATCGACCCCGTATGGATGAAAGGCAAAGTTAACCTCGGCGGGATTTGAACTCATATGACCCTCTACCAATACTGCCAATAATCCGAGGATACTCCCTATTGACTGCAATCATTTTCTTCAGAACAAAATGAATTACAAAAAACTGATAATCTCTCGAAATGTTTATATATCAAAATACTTTTTGTTACCTTACTCGTTGAATTGACGTAGTATAGAATTTTAATGCACCATTATTTGTCACAGATGGTTGAGCTGTGATCGTTACACTAGCCATTCATTCTTTCTGCACCGGCAAATACGTACTAGTCAAATTAGCTGCCGTATCTCCTATATAAACGCCTATAACTCTGTCAATACATTGTCTATAGATGGAGGCATAGCTCTATATTTAAAGAGTTCAATACTTCAGCGTGGCAACTTGGCTAAATCTCTTATACTAGAGCTTCGTGCTGACCACTGCTTTATGAGTGAAATCTGGTACCTAGAATTTATGAGGAAGCCTCTCTTATATATACGTATATATATCAAAGTAGAAAAATTGAAAAAAAAGGTGTTTCCGTTATTCTTTTTATTGATGTCTTGTAACTTAGCTGTTCAACAAAAAATGTTCTATAAAATAAGATCCAGCCTTGAAAAACCAAAATATCTAAACAAAACCATCGATTAATGGGTCTGATATGATAGTGTAAATCTAATATTAATGCACTGCCACAGTATGACCGTAGACTATTGTGTGAATCAAGTAAAGTAATAAAAGAAAAAAAAAAAGAATAAATCATAATGATTTCTTTATTAAATTGTTTCTACTTTAGGCACAAGGCCAGCAATTATCCAAGTGCATTACTGGTACTTTATTTTATCGACACCGTAAGGATGAAAGGCAAAGTTAACCTCGGCGGGATTTGAACTCAGATCATAAAGGGACGTAACTATGCTGGAAAGCATGGCGTCCGACCCTCTACCGATAATGCCAATCCGCCGCCCATAGAATAAATCATAATCCGAGCAGACAGGTGTAATAGCAGACATGGTGGAGTAGTTGATGAGATAAGTTAGAGTATTTTTGTTTTCATTTAATCTCTAAATATTAACGTTTAAATCCTCAACTCATTCATTCTTCTTTTCATCCCTACCCTCTATCAACAATGATAACTATCAGACAGAAACAAGACAACTTCTACTCCCATCTGTTGCTTTAGATTACCTCCCGCCCTCATAAGAATCACTCATATGACTTTAAAGAGTTCTCCTTTCTCTCTCACACACACACACACACACACACACACACACACACACACACACACACACATACACACACACACACACACACACACACACACAGATATATATATATATGAGCGAGACAGTGCTGGTGCAATCATTTTCGGCACCACACCTGAATAGCAGATTCCATACAAATCTACAGCACCAGAGTCATAGAATTTTTTCAGGAGACCCCGACCGTATCTAGCCGGTAATATCTGGCTTCCTCCACTAATTCCTGCTCCTAAACCGTAAGGTTTGTAACGTTCCATTTACCAATTGGTAAAATCCACTCTATTCAGGACATTCTTTGATTTTTCGAGATACGCAAAATGTGTGCGTCTATCCCATACCTTCCATAACATGTCACAGGCCCCTCACTAATTATTCTGTTGTTAGACAGAGACTGCAATAAACTTTTCGAAAAGTCTCCTTTATATAAAGCCTGAATGTTACTCCGTGCAAAGAATGATGTGTCATGATTACTTTTATTGTATCTGAACACATTGCACTCTTTGGCGGCCTTATTCGCGCAAGTCACCACTCTTGTAACTTTCTCAAGCCTGTGAAGCCTAGGCCTTTTTAGAGGGGGCGTTTATTCGCCTCATTGTAACGATATATGTGATAGTTTTCTAGTGTGTGTGTGTTTTGTAGCCCTCGTATAGCGAGTAGTAGGAAACCTTCAATCAACTGTGACTATCCTCAGAAAAAGCGATGGAGAGTATGTGGATGGCTGGGGTGAGAAAAGGGTGGGAAAAGTGATAAGATGAATAGTCAGAAACGGGAGGAGAATAGTAAGAAAAATAAGAGCTGAGGGTGAAAATCTCGCCTCATGATCCAGACAAGAAAATAAACAAACGCGACAGGTTTCGTTAAAAATTGAGCAACAGAATGATTTTATATTTTGCCAGTAGACTGTGACTATTCGTCACCATTCTTTCACTTATATATCATCTTCTATACTTAAACATCGCTTCTAATTTCTAGTCCACCCAAACATCTGTTACACAAACATCCACAACCTAATCACACAGCGCTTCACACTTCACACAACTACCACAATGCACTTCCTTCCCTGAAATTTGTCTAATACATATTTTAACACACCCTTCTGAATTTCGTCGGCTTTTTGAACCCTGTCTTTTTAAATAGAGGTATGTATACACTCCCAATTCAACGCATTCCCATTGATACGCTTGAATATACCTCAAAGAAACACTCCCACATAAATATACCTACCGTCAACCATCTACACTCACATAGATATCTAAGTGTATAAAACCGCGCATAAACACATATGCAGATATATAGTACACCACTAACGAGGGTGTTTAGGTACATAAAACGTTCGTTTGTTCCGATATATACCGAATATGTTAGAGAAAACAATTCTTTGGAAAGATTATGTAAACTAGTAGAAACACCACCCTACGGGTGATTTTCTGCTAGCATGTGTAGTGTGTATATTGATATTATACACAAATATATATACATATAGATATGATACATCAAATAAAATCGTAATTGACAATATACACAGAAAATGAAGACAGCCTATGTTACATTGTCTTCTGTAATCAGTAATCCATGATATATAAAAAAAAAGACGACATTATATATAAACTGCGTTAGGAAAAAATTAGCGACGGAAATATATGCGATTATAAGTGTTATAATTTAACGGCCGCTAACCGGAAGTGTTGACATTTGATAATTTTAAAGAAGTGAATTTTAAAGATTAAGCTATAAAATATATTTCATCAACAGCCACGAAATTTAGCACATAAATTATGTAATATTCATTCGCAATCCCGCAGACCTTCCTTTATATAGTTAAGATAAAGTTATATTTACATACAATGGCAACAAGCGTTTGAGTTGTCGAACATTGAAGAGCTTTTAGGAGTAAGATGTTGTCACCAATTTAGCGGAGAAGTATTTAGAGAGTTGTAATGTTGCCACGAGGAACCACCAGTTTGGTAGAAAGATATGATAGGAATATCGACAACGACTTTAGCTTGTTTTTACATTATTTATTAACCAAGGTTAAGAAGTGAAATCGGCTGGCATGCCAAGAGAAATGAAATAATTCAATTAAGATTACAAGAGAAAATACGGTCGACTGGCTGAAGCGTTTAGCCAGGCCGTAGTAATGTTTTGTCGTTACATATTGTTTGTGCTTACAGAGCAAAAGAACAAGTTGTTTTTACCTTAGCACGGTCTAGCTGGAAGTCATGGCGTCCTCAAATCTTTGCGGGCTATTTCTCTCTCAGAACGCGTAGGGATACATCCTCTTCTACTGGCGCTGATTGGCTGAGCTGATCCAAATCACGCACAGAGAATGTATGTGAGCCCGCGGAATGTAGGTCACTACATCACCTCCGAGCAGATTTTTAGCCGAAAATTGTTAACGATGAAGCCGAGGACCCACAGATTATTGAATCAGCAAGAACAAATGCTGAAAGAGCACATCAGTGAAAAACTAATTGAGCAGAAAGATGCATGCAAGAAAAAAAATGAGGCGCAACGGGCCGTGTTGAGTCGCTGTCAAATGACTAGCTGTTTTGTAGTTTATACGTGACCACCAAAGGTCTACCTGAAAACAGATAAAGTCTGACATGGGCGAAGTTGCTGTTCTTGCATTAAATGTTAATGGTAAGTGTTGTACCAGTAGCTGTGGACGAAGCTATTATGGTAGTTTACCAGTGCTGGCAAGAAGATGATGGGTAGGCGAGAAAATGTTGGCCTCCCAGATGTATTGCCGAATGTGCTAGGGAGCCAGAAAAAATGGCTGGTTGCTTTGAACAGAAAAAAAAAAGCAAGTTGAATCTGTAGGTGGGTTGCAGTTCTATAATTCGGGCGAATCCACAGAAGTGTTGAAAATGCTGACAAGTCCAGTTCTCTTTGTTGTTTTCCCGGTGAGCTGGGTAAGATAACAAGATAGGTTGTTATGGACGATGAGTGTGCAACGAGATGCGAAACTGTTTGAGTTCAGCTGAAATTAGCATACTCGTGTTGCGGTGCATGTGAATTAAGCTGCAAGTGTCGATAGCATGTTTTGTTACCTTCTGAAGGTGAAAAGGGATCTCGCAGAATATTACCACGCTTGAAGATCATATACTATAGACGACAACATGTTGATGTGTGTATATATGCAGGGGTCACCAATTTAGTAGTAAGATGCTGTCACCAATTTAGCGGAGAAGTATTTAGAGAGTTGTATTGTTGCCACGAGGAACCACCAGTTTGGTAGAAAGATATGATAGGAATATCGACAACGACTTTAGCTTGTTTTTACATTATTTATTAACCAAGGTTAAGAAGTGAATTAGGCTGGCATGCCAAGAGAAATGAAATAATTCAATTAAGATTACAAGAGAAAATACGGTCGACTGGCTGAAGCGTTTAGACAGGCCGTAGTAATGTTTTGTCGTTACATATTGTTTGTGCTTACGGAGCAAAAGAACATGTCGTGTTTACCTTAGCACTTTCTAGCTGGAAGTCATGGCGTCCTCAAATCTTTGCGGGCTATTTCTCCCTCAGAACGCGTAGGGATACATCCTCTTCTACTGGCACTGATTGGCTGAGCTGAGCCAAATCACGCACAGAGAATGTATGTGAGCCCGCGGAATGTAGGTCACTGCAAGCTTATACGGGATATTAACGTGTTAGTGGCAGAACATTCCATAGACATATGCAGCCAGTGGTAGACTGGGTCTAAAAATATTGGTTACCAACAGATAAAGGGTGCCCACACACATATATAATTTTATCAATTAATTGTTATAATGAATAAATAACATTTTCAAAAAATACATATGTGAAAACAAAACAGTGCAATCACATTTTTGCGGAAAAAATGTGTATACATGCTGTACATATTAATGGCAGTATACAATAATACTAAATGTTAATACAGAATGTTATAATTTAATCTCTAAATAATTGTGAATGCATAGTATACTGTTATTTAGAGTAGAGTATGCAAGTGACTGTTCTTATCTTCTCTAATAAGAAATATAAAGCACCTTGTGAAATATACACATCAAAATACTTACAATAATGACCTTCGGATTTCACACTCAGTCAATATATATATATATATAACGAAGGAAATGTGGTAAGGAACCAGGTGTACCATAACGCACCAAAGTACTCAATACTTGAAGTAGTAGAGTGGGTAATAGGAACCAGTAAGACCCCGACAGCTGAGCTCAAGCCGTTTCGACGGCTAATTCTGGACTGTCCAGAATTAGCCGTCGAAACGGCTTGAGCTCAGCTGTCGGGGTCTTACTGGTTCCTATATATATATATATATATATATATATATATATACATGAATGTATATATAGTATATTTGGCAATATACTGTATGCTTAATTAAAACATTTTGAAGACCTTGTGCTATTGTTTTATAGTAGTGACTATGTCACTTACAAACAAAGGGAGATAAGCTGACAGATCTCTGTTTCATACTGTTGGTAATCATCAGAGCTTAGCCCTCGCCTTGTCTGTCGAAAATTTTAAATGTTGGATTCTTATAGAATTCCAGTAATAATCAGGAACTGATTATACAGAGCGATTGCCGATCCAGCAAAAATTGAAAATTAGAATTGGTGCTCTGAAATACCGATGTATACATGAATGTATATATAGTATATTTGGCAATATACTTAATTAAAAGCATTTCGAAAAACTTGCGCTATTGTTTTAAAGTCACTTCTTTTTTCAACAAACAAAGGGAAATAAGTTGACAGATCTCTGTTTCATACTGTTGGTAATCATCAGAGCTTAGCACTCGCCTTGTCTATTGAAAATTATAAATGTTGGATTCTTATAGAATTCCAGTAATATTTAGGAACTGATTATTCAGAGCGATTGCCGGTCCAGCAAAAATTGGAATTTTTTACCCAAAAACTTTTCAGTACTCCGGTAAGTAAAATATTTATTTTAATGTCTCTATTGTTCATTAAAAAGTTATTGTACCCCACTTTTTTATAATATATATACATACACAATGATTCAAATCAGGGATCCCTGAATTATTTAATTTAACCGAAATTAATTTTTGCTGGTATCAATAATACAGCCTAGTGAAGATTTCAGCTATAAGCAAAATCCAATTTTAGATCCGGCTCTCCTCCTTATATAAGTATATATGTATATATCTAATAGATGTTATCGTGATTATATAATTCTCAAAGAGGTTCAGCGTCAAAAACTCCGAGACAAAGCTAGACTTTTGAATTATAGACACAATCTATCCGACAGGCTTTTATACAGCAATCGTCTACCCAGCTTCCCACACAAACTTACAGTCAACCCGAACTTATGATAATAGTAGCTGACTTAAATCCATCGTAGTGGTACCGTACGCTGTGCCCCAGTGTTACGAAGCAACAGTCTCAATATACAGGGGAAGTTGTCTAATATGTGTTGCTAGTTCATTTTCGAGCAAGAAACAATTACACATTTACCTCAGCTTGTCAACAACTTTAAATGAAATGTGTAACTTCTGCTGTTTACATCTTAATCTTTTCCCCACCTACAAAACACAAAAACAAAAAAAAAATGTAATCTGTCTCAAGTTTGGAGGCTAATTATGCCGGTGCTTAATCCAGGTTTCTTTGGCGTTAAACAACGGAGAATACAAGACCACTTATTGGACAGGACTCCAGTCCTTCGCAGGGTTAGACCTCCATCTACCGCTGGTACATGTTTTCAGCTGAGGCAACTTGAAAGGAAGTAATTTTCTTAAGAATGCAACACACAACCGGGTCCAGGAATCAAATCAATACATTATGACCTTAAGTCCCACACCCAAACCAGTAAGCCATTTGTTTTCACTTCTACAAAAAATCCACTCGTTAAACATTAATTAAAAAGATATCATAACATGCCACAGATGGTATCACTTACCTTCCAGAGATTAGAATAACATTTTAACAGAAATAAATAATTATATCGATATTTATTAAATAGTTAAATAATTATAATGAAACATTTGAACTGCTAAAAAGGATCAAGACCGCGATAGGCTAAAAATAAAAGTCAAAACACCAAGAAAATATCACTTAAATCCGTTTTTGCCTGCAAAATACGTTTTTCTTTTTCTCGCACACTAGAGTATATAAAACATGGCAAAATGGCAGACGTATCAGCGTCGGGATAAGTGCCCTGATTTTGTATACTGATTTCAAATCACCCCACAGTCCTCTTTTCTAATTATCTCTTCAACTCGGGAAATAACGTACTAGTCCAGTGGCGGTGGATTCTTGGAATTGTTATTGAGTTGCGCAGGATCTCGTGCAGTATCTATTTGGTCGAGCACACTGTGATCTGAGTTCAAATACTTTTTACTCCATTCAGGAGTTGGGACTAAAAGACAACATCAGTAATTCAAAGACCAATATACACATTGATTCATTGATCTAATGACTGGCTCCTTTATATTTCTAATTAAGGTAATCAATGAAATGTGTTGTGTACATCATTTCTGATACATTTGGTTGTTTTCAACTTATTCCAGTCTTTCAGATGTGAGAGAATAACTTATTTTTCAAACGTTAAAATAGTTTTGATTCCAATTATTAGAAACCATCGAATTTCTAATAGAAACCTTGCATTACTTGATGATATGAATTCCTTTTAGAAATAGAGAAAATTCCCAACTGAGTGTCAGGTTTGTTAAGAATCCCTAAGAAATTAAAAATGAATGAATGGAATTGTAACAAAATGAATAGAAAGGTAACAACAATGGAAATAAATGAAAAGAAAAAAACTGTAGATACTTGAAGATTTCCTAAAATATAATAAATCACACGAATGTCATGAACATATTAATTAGATGATTTAATTGTACCGCACTTATTCGCTTGATTTAAACAAATTATGATCATATTTACAAGTGTTCTATTGGTGTTCCAATTGTATCATACCCAACAAATAGCATGTTTAAAGAACGAGCATTCACGAAATTATTTGTCATAGCTCTACATATGCATTAATACAACTTATTAAATTGCATATGGTAAACAGTACATCACTGAAAATATTAGAAGCTAACTAGTTGGTCTTCATCTTCAAGTCGATTTTACACGTGCTCACCCAATTGCATGTTCAATTTCAATATCTGAGGCGGCTTAAAGAAATCATTTATACACCACTAAAATATTTACAATTATGTATCTCTTTCCCATCACCGTGTTCACAAATAAACCTACCGTACGTTTAAATCTATATTGGTGTCTCACTTTTTTTAGATCCCAAACCAAATATGATTTGCGTTGGCAAACTTTGACAAAAGCAATATTACTTTGAAGTGGCAAGTTTCACGGTTCGAAAGATTTCACTTCTCGCCCTCCATTTATTCCGTTATTATGGTAAATATTACATTTTTGCCGGAAAATCTTTCTCGTTAACGTCAGTAAGTTATTGTTTGGCAAACCCCTTTATTTTCCTTTTAATTCATTCACAAAGGTTATGGGTAATTGGACAGAGCACTAATATATTTACCGAAATCTATCATTATCTCATAACTTCCATTAAATGCCCTTTGTAATTCATCAAATACATGTTGAGTCATCGTTCATGCCTACAAATGTGCTACCCAGAACAAAAAGTGGGAGATGCGCTGTAAAATGGAGTCCAACTCCTAGGTCTCGTTCTTGCGGATCAATATATCCGTCTCGATTACTGAAAGTACGGAGGGGTCTCAGGGTCACAGAATCCCAGGTGGTTCCACGATAAACCTATCAGAAAGAGTTCGGAAATTTAACAGCTTGTAGCCTTCAGGCTGATAATTTCTAGAACGTATATCCCTGCATCTCACATTCTTGATCTGCGGCTTATCACCTCGGACATGAAAGATTGTATGAGATTTCAACTATAAAAGAAAATGTTCATTCTGTCACTCAACTTCATTAAAGCATAGTATTAAAGCACATTATCAATCAAAATATGAAAGACGGCTTTCTGAAGAAAGCCACTTCTGGACAATTACCTGCATTAGTCTTTTCTGCTTAGTTAGTATCAGATCTTGTACAAAATAAAACTTCTTCTCTTTATTCTTATTCGTACCACACAATAAGGTGACGTTGCTAGTACTATAACAAGAGAATGTATAATTAAAGTATAATTAAAGTAGAAAATTCACCGAAAACTTATATACAAAAAAAATAACATGAGTTCCATTCTGGATTAAATTTCATGAAAACACTAATTAGATTTGTACTGCATCTTTCTTTCTGATTGTGAAAATAGGAAAATATTTACAAATGTGCCTTGTGTATTCCAATCCTACTAAGTTCAACAGGTACCAGCATCATTCTAGAACTCGCACTTATGAAATTGTCATATAATCAAATAGACGCAATTAAAAAACATTCAATTTGCCAGTGGTTAAACTTACACAGATCTGAAATTATTAATAGCTGCTAGGTGGGCTTCATTCTCACGTAGCTTTTAAATATTTTTCTATTTACATGTGTTCACATCAAACTGGATAGACGCAACTGAATGTCCTACCCTCAATATTTAATTATGGAAACATTTTACTACATCACCCTATATTATTATGTGTCCCTTTCTTATCAATGTGGTACAACGTCCTGAGATCTAAATTTATTAGAAAATATTTTTCAAATATACTTCCCCAGCTTAAACAAAGGATCTATCTAACTATTGTATGTGTAGGGAGAACGTGCTCTAGTGGTTTGTGTGTTGAAATTACGATTATGACTTCTTTAGTTCGATTTCTGGACCAGGTGGTCCGTTGTCCTCTTGAACTAAATACTTTGAATTTGATTCGTCTGTTACGTGTTGTAAGCCAGCACATATCTTCAACATTGGAAAGGCCAATGAAATCATTGCTTCTTTGGTCCGATGTTGCATTCAGCTGCTTTCTACTGTCATGTGTTGCGACTGGTAAATAGAAACAGTACGCCTTCTCCATTCTGTCCAGCGGGGCTGTGGGGAGGCCAGCACGTGGGGCACCGTTTGTTCACCATACAGCCATACAGAGAGATTGGGAGAGGAGAGAGATGAGATGGGAGAGAGAGATGGGGGCGATGACAGTGAGAGTTCGGCTCGTCCACGTTCGTACCATATCCTTGTGGTTGTTTATTATCTATAGAGTTCACACTTTACCATGTAAAAACTTGTTGAATGATATTCTGCACATGTACATGTGTGTGCACATATGTTAGTGTGCTGTGATCATCTGTGTATAAGAGGTATATATATATATATATATATATATATATATATATATATATATATATATATATATATATATATATATATTAAGGTAATTTAATATGAATTAGATATTTATTGCAAAATAGAGAGATCAACAGAAAAATTGTCTTGATGCGATCTGACAAAATCTCCTATTTATACCGTTAGTTTTTAAATACAGATATTCAGTAAACATAGATTAAGTGAAGAATTCATCCCCTGGCAAATCATATGTATCAGTAATTTCAGCCAAATTGGCATCATGGGTTTTGCTGTTGTGATGCACCTTTCTTCTTTTTCGACGCCTACAATCCAGTAAAGGAGACGCAGCTATTATTGTACAAAGACATTTTGATTTATCTAATTAATGATTAGAGTTTCCTGAATAACATTATGTACACATTAAAATAAATAAAAACATGATGAAATGTACATAATAGAACTTTAAAAAGTCGTGTTCATCGTGCTCCCAGCTTAATTAGGCCGCACATCAGAGATGGTGGCATCAAAGCATAGACAAATAAAATATAAGAATTTAAAATAAAATATTTTTCGGGAGTAAAATCGTCGTATTCACATGCAGCTGGCTATTTTATCTTTTTTAATATAATGAAATACAAATAAATGAAAATATGTTCCATTTATAATACTAGAATAGAAAAAATAAAAACGAAAAACAAATTCCCTAATTTGATAAATAAAATACCTACCGAGCAGACATAATATATATATATATATGTAGGAGGTGAGTTTTATTGTAGAACAATAAAGCAATGCAAATATCGGATAAGTAGCACTCAACATTTTATTGGACTGGAGTATATATAAGAAGAAATTAAAAGATGGT
Source organism: Eledone cirrhosa (assembly GCA_964016885.1). Taxonomy (NCBI): domain Eukaryota; kingdom Metazoa; phylum Mollusca; class Cephalopoda; order Octopoda; family Eledonidae; genus Eledone; species Eledone cirrhosa. The sequence continues at coordinate 172,209,618 of OZ024742.1, forward strand.
TAAAAAAGTTCCATGTATTTTATTATGCGCATTTCAAAAACAAATATCATCCTGGGACGCTATTTGCGTTCTCATCAGATAAAATAGGGAGACATGATATGATGCCTAAAAAAAGACTTGTGAACAAGGTAGTGTCTAGTCAACATATGATAAATAAATTTAAAAGGATATAGAAGATTGGAAAAAAGGGAAGGAAGGGAAAAAAGGAAGGAAAGAGGAAGAAAGGAAAAAAGAACGAGAGGATAACGGAGGAAGAGTATAAGAAGGAAGGAGTAAAGAGAAAGGAGAGAGAGAGAGAGAGAGAGAGAGAGAGAGAGAGAGAGAGAGAGAGAGAGAGAGAGAGATACATTTAAATTGAAAAACGCTGTCACCATTGAAAAATAACTGAGTAACGGTTGTAAATTTATAAATAAAAAAAAATAAAACATTGATGAGGTTTATGATTGATGATGTTTATGATTACAGATATAGAAATTAAGTATGCTATTTATTTGGGGTTTATATACTGAAGGATTTATTAAGAGGTGTGAAAATGTTATATTAAAATATATTATTAAAATAAAATATAGTAAAATAAGGTAAGGTGGATAAAAATAAAATTAAATGATTTATAAGCTTAGAAGACAATATGGAGTGGGCAGAGGGAGGCGGGGTCTCCGAGCGGTGGAGAAAGTCAGTGTGTCTGTGTGTGCGGAGGTGCGTTGGACAGGGGAGAGGATGGGTAGGTCTGAAAGGTGGAGTGGAGAGGGGGTCAGGTGGGGGGATGGGGTGTGTATTAGTAGAGGTGTTAGTGGGATGTGTGTGAAGGGGTATGGGTTAGTATTGTTAGTTGTGGGGTTGGCCAAGGGGGTGGGCGGTGAAAAGGAGGAGTGTGTTAGTGGGGGATATGTGTGTGGGGGGAGGGGCAGGGGGTCGAAGGATAAAGGATAAGGGTGGGGAGTTCAGGCCGGGGGGAGTGTGGGTCTGTAGGGTAAAGATGGGGCGCTGTTCGACCGTGAGGCGGGTGGCGGGTATTCCGTGGCATTGGAGTAGACCACAGACTGTGAAGGGTTGCGCAGAATGTCCAGGGGAGCCAAAGTGGCGGCGAATATACCGGAGGTGTTCGGTGAAACGGTCCGCCAGGCGACGTCCAGTCTGTCCGACGTAGGTTGCGCTGCACTCCGTGCACGGAAGTCATAAACTAGGTTGGAGGAAGTGCAGCGGACGGCGTGTCGGACAGAGAGAGAGTGACCGTTGGGACCCTGGAAGATGGTGGTGTTGGTGATGTGGGGGAAGCTGTAGCAACGAGGCCTGAAGGTGTCGGAAGAGGTGAAGGATGGTGCGGTGGAGGGGTTAGATGGAGGGGTGGTAGGTGATGAGGAAGGGGAGACGGTGGTAGGTGATGGGGAAGGGGAGACGGTGGGCAGGGTGAGGGTGGGGGAGCGATGGACAGCAATGGCGCGAGCTAGAGCATTGTGGACGAGGGAGGGGGTAACCTCTGCGGATGAAATGGCTGACTAGGGAAAGGGCTTGGGACTCAAATTCAGCATCTAGACTGCAGAGGCGGCGGATCATGTATATATACATGTATATATATATATATATATATATATATATATATATATATATATATATAAATGAGAGGTATAGAGATTGTTTTAGCAAGAAGCTAACGGCATTCTATAACATATATGCGACTATAACGTCAAGATGGGAAAAGTAGTTAACGAAAGATTTAGGAAAAATAACTCAAACTCATCTCAAAAGAGAATCAGGATATAAATTCATCCACAGAATTTAGTAAAATCCAGGGAAAATCTATAGACCTTTAACTCATGATAAAATAAAGTTTGAAACACTTATCCTTCAATTTGGAATAACATCAAATGCTCTGTATAGTCTTAAAAGACTATTTCATGAAAACTTTCAGTGGAGATGGTCACGGTTGGAATTTCAATCATCAGCAGAGCTCAACAGAAAACCAGGGCTCTCACAGTAATATAATCCGAAAAAGGGAATTCTAAAACTGGCTAGTTCGCCTTCATGTGTATTTATGAAAAAGCACATGAGGAAAAAACGAGGAAAAAAAAAAATATATATATATATATATATATATATATATATATATATATATATATATATATATATATATATATATAAATATATATATATATATATATATATATATATATATAAAAAGACATATATGTATATATATATGTGTATACATATATGTATATATATATATATATATATATGTATGTATACATACATATATATACATATTTATATATATATGTATACATATATGTATATATATGGCATGACACCCATAGTTTTGATTTAGATTAAATTCATTTAATTTATCTTAATTTTGGATATATATATATACATATATATATTTGTATATGTATATGTATATATATATACAGTATATATATATATATATATATATATATATATATATATATATATATATATATATATATGTGTATGTATTTATACCAGTTATATAAATGTTTAAGCATGTTGAATCCCAACAAATTAAATATAACCTCTGCATATACATCTATATATATATATATATATATATATATATATATAGATATATATGCAGAGGTTATATTTAATTTGTTGGGATTCAACAAGCTTAAACATTTATATAACTGGTATAAAGCACTCAACAATTTAGTGGAGTAAATATACAATATATTAATAAATGGAAACTATATTTATGAAACCATAATTATTTTATTATATATATTTCAAGGACAACCAATCTACGGCAACATATTCTACTTTGGTTGCCCTTGAAATATATATAATAAAATAATTATGGTTTTATAAATATAGTTTCCATTTATTAATATATTTTATATATATATATATATATATATATATATATATATATATATATATATATACATATGTGTGTGTGTGTGTGTACATATATGTATATATATATATATATACATATATATATATGTATACATATATGTATGTATATATATATATATACATATATATATATATATATATATATGGATACATATATGTATATATATACATATATATATATATGTATACATATATGTGTATATATATATATATATATATATTCATATATATATATATATGTATACATATATATACAGATACATATATAAATATATATATGTATACATATATGTATATATATACATATATATATGTATATATATATATATATATATATATATATATATATATGTATATATATATATATATATATATATATATATATATACATATATGTATATATATATATATACATATATATGTATATAGATATAGACATGAGCGCTGATGCATCATTTTCCTCACACATCATGAAAGTGGCGACAATGTTCAGACGACTCGATGGCTGCATCTTGAGGACTTTCCGGACAAGAGACCGAGACACACTCCAGATACATAGTTGTGCCCAGGTATTCCAATACGGCAAGGCCTTACAATCTGGACACACTCCAGATACATTTTTGTACACAGGTATGCAATTTCTGGACACACTCCAGATACATGTGTACAATTTGTGCACAAGTATACAATTTCTGCACAGGTATACAATTTCTGGCCACACTACAGATACATATTTGTGCACAGGTATTCCAATACGGCAAGGCCTAAGGGATCCCCCTTTCAGTACGTTCAATCTGGACACTCACACACACTCACACACACCTTGGTATTATGCCAATACTATATATCATTTCACACCTTTTATTATTAAGGTTTTTGATGTTCTATTGAGAGAATCGATTTTACTGAAAATATCGAATAATGTACACCATTTTACCAGGAAAAAAATACTGGTCCACCCACACACACACACACATACATTCTCACACACACACACACACACATATATATACACACACATATACACACGCGTACATTAACATACAAAGAGTCATATACACACACACACACACTTCTCCGTATAAGACAAGAGCTGAAAAATATCTTTTAACATGTTAAAATATCCCCCACTCACTTACAGACACATTCCTACTGAACATCCCTCTACCACGAATTACACTGCTACACACACACACACACACACACACACACTTGTCTTAATAGGCATTTGAACTGTCAACAGGCTGCGGTTCGCACACACCTCCCTGCTGACCATTATCACAACAACGAACACTTTACTACTACTACACACACACACACATTTGTTGTGAAAGAGTCATTTCTCAGTCAGCCGACACAAACCTACATTTGGCGCAAAATCAATTTTTTACATTCACATGACCTCTACCGACCAATCAAAATTGTTTTGACCACAAGAATTTTTGCAACACGAATTGGCGCAAAACTTATTTTAATACCGCTGGAGCAACTTTTTTAACATAAAAACAGGTAGAATTCCCAAAACTAATCAGATCAGAGCAAACATTACGGACGCTCTATCTCAAAATTATTTTCGAAAAGCATTAGAAATGCGCAACCGGTAAAACTTAAAACCAAAACTGAATACTAACCAATACAATTACTAATTCTCACTTATTCCTAATTAAACTATTTTTCACTGTGAACAATTTGTCAGGATTTTCTATTCCGTTTACCAATATATAATAACTTGTGTGTTACACCTCTGTTCTTTTATATATATATATATATATACATATATATACATATATGTATATATATATATATATGTATGTATATATACATATATATACATATATATATATATGTATATATATATATTGTTATACTTTGGGAGGGTCATGTTGCCAATAAGAAACACACGCACCAGTTGCTTTCATTTCAATTTATTATTATAATAAATTTATAAATTTTTAAGTTTCTGGTTGGTTGGTTGGTTTCACAACCAGATAGTTGTTTATATATTGTCATAGTTCTTTCGTCACACACTCTGTGACCTCTTCAGTGACTGGGGATTCCTTTCTTTGTTTCTGTGCCTCTCCTTTGTTCTGTCCTACGCCATTTTGTTTCTGTGTGTGTGTTGTGTGCTCAGTCTGCGCATGCGCCACATCCGGGTGTTTGTGTGTGTTTATGTTCATTTATTTATTTGTTTATTTACATGTTACTGGTTGGTTGTTTGTTCTATGTGTGTGTGTGTTTTCATTTTGTCCTTAATTGTAAGTTGTGATGTTGCTGTTCCACTCATATTTTCTATTTAATTTTGGTTGTAATTCTTTTATGTTTATTGCCTCTGTAATTTGTCTAAACATTGCGTCTTTTCTGTGTGTAGATTCTATTTTTATTTCTATGTTCTCTAATTTACCCCTGTGTTCTATTTTAGCATGTTGGTAGAGTACAGATGATTCTTTACCATCTTGAAGGTCTCGCCAGTGTTCTTTATCCGTTCCCCTACACTACGAGCTGTCTCACCTATGTACACTATATTTTTGTCTCTACATTGTCCTTCAGTACATCTTATGCTATACACTACATTTCTAGTTTTACAGTTAATATGGGGGCTTATTTTACTGGTTATACATTTCTTATCTATACATGAGGGTCTTTGAAAAGGGTATGTCTTGCTAATAAGTGTTTTTACGGAGGTACCTGGTCTTTCTACTATCTTAATATTGAGTTTATGTTTATTTAGGGCCCGTCTAAATTTGTAAGCTAATTCACCTCTAGGGGTTGTATCGATGAACATTACACTCTGGTATTTATTGCTATCATACCATGAGTTTATTCTATTAGCCTTGTTCCTAGTTCTTTCTATTCTATTCCAAAATTTGCTCCTATACAAGGGGCAGGTCCCATTTATGTCATTATTTACCATTTTTTCCCATTTGGTTCTGGCTCCTCTATACACTCTGATTTTATCTCTCTGATTGTAGCCAGAGAACTGCATACGGTGGATGAAGTGTTGTATGTGTCTCTCTAGTTCTTCGGGGTTGCACATGCGAGACACGTTTCTCATCACCCGTACCAAATCCGCAATCAATATGTTGATTTTGGTATGGTCCGAAACGGCCGAGTTTCGGTGGATCAGGTGTTTGGAAGTCATGGGTTTGGCATAATGGGAATGGAGGATTTTGTTTTTGTTATTAATGGTATCTAACCAGAGCTCTGTGTCTAGTACGGGTATTCGATGGTTGGGGTGTTTAATTGGGTAGTCTCTAGTAACTCTAATGCTCTGGTGGATGGAGTTAGCTATTTGCTGGATGCTTTGCATTGTGTTTTTCTCTAGTTCCTGACTGTTCTCTAGTGGGGGTGTCTTAACTACGATGTTTATATCACCAACGTAGCGGGAGTACATTAACAGGGTTAAGGGGTCTTCTAATTGTTCCTTAAGCTTAAGTTTAAGTCTACTGTCCCACCACACCATGAATAAGTTAGCTATGTCGCCTGCAATGCTAACACCAATGGCTGCTCCTTCCTCTTGGGCATATGTTTTTCCATTAAATTTGAAAATATGTTCCTTAAGGGTTAGTTTTATGCTGTCCCCTACCGCATGTGCAATCATTTTTTTCAGTTCATCGTGGTTTTCGGGTGTCCGTATGGCTCTGGTCCACCCGTTACATCTACTGTGTGGGTTTTCTTGGCCATTGAGGTAATGGTAGGTGGTCTGCCTCTTGCTGGTCTTTTAGGGCACAGGTTGCTAAGGTCATATGTGTCTAGGTAATTATTACTATAGGTAAGTTTAAGTAGGAGTCCCAGCTCACTGGTATCAATCCCACGGAACTCAACATTGCTCTCACTGATCATTTCTACGCATTTCTCCACAGCAAACTCCACGTCAGTAGATGGATACAGGGACACAACATCCATACTACCTATAATGCAGTTTGTTAGGTCCCTAGATCGGTTACTCACGCCGATTCTGCTGTGGAGGTCCTCCGTGCTGTCACATACATCTGGGGACATTTCGATGATGGGGCGTATGATCAGGGAGAGGAAGTAAGATAGTCTGTAGTTACTAGCAATGTTAGCTCCACAGACTGGCCGTGTTGGTTGTCCCGCGACAGGGTCACAGCCCGTTGTATGGTCTTTTCGAAGCCCATACAACGCCGGCACGTCATTGTTCCAGGCCTGGAAGTTGTTGGGAGTCCTTTTGTTGGGCTGCATTATATTCGTCCACATCACCATATGGGCATTGAGGGCTTTTTCTCTATCCTCATGCTCCTGTGGTGTTACCTCTCTTGTGTTAGTTATGTGGGGTTGCATTGCCTGGATGTAGTTTGGCAGACTGTCAACCGACATTCTGCCAGACTTGTCTGTTGGAAAGCATGCTATTTCTCCATTATGCTTACGCAAGCCATTTGCAGATTTTTCTCCCAGTTGCTGGGCCACCATTCTATTATGCTTCTTGCTATACTGTTCTATAATATTTCTAAGTTCGGATCTAGCTATACTAAATTGTGCTTCTGTTTGTTCATCGACCTGCGACGGCAATTGCCTGCGTTTGTTAAATGGTAAAGTCGTGGCGTGGACTCGTCGCAGGTCGAACGATTTATCGGAGGGATTATAAAAACTAAAGTTCCAGGCTGCTGCTTTATGTGTACTAGTGCTATTGTTATTGTTAGTTGTGTTGTTTCTATTTCTATTTCCACCATCAGCCTCATTGTTGTTTCTATGTCTCTCATAATTACTCCTGTCTCTTTCCACTGGCTCATTGTTGTTATCTACCCTATTTTTTTGTGTCTGTGTGTTCGTCTTGGTTATTTTCTTTGTCCTTAGTCTCCCTTCTCCTTTTAATCCTATTACTTTCGCTTATTTCTGTGATTTCTGTGCTACTGTCATGACTTGTTCTCTGTGTCTGTGTGTTTGTTAATATTGTGGTGGTGGTGAGAAGCATTGAATGTGTGTGTGTTGTTGTTGTTGATGTGTGCTGTTGTTGATGTGTGTTGTTGTTGTCTCTGTGTGTGTTATTATTGTTGTGTGTGTTGTTATTGTTGTTTGTGCCTGCGTGTCTGTTGTTGTTGTTTCTGGGTATGTTATTATTGTTGTTGTTGTTGGTGTGTGTATTGTTGTTATTGTTGTTTGTGGCTGTGTGTCTGTTGTTGTTGGGATGTGTGTTGTATATGTGTGTGCGTATATTGTTCCTTTTGTTTTTGTTTTTGTTTTTGAGGCTCCAGCGTAGTTTTGTATATGATTTTTCTATTTCTGACAGACAACTAATCATATTTACCTTCTTGAATGTCGCATACCTAGGTGGAAGTTGTAATGCAGACAATTCATCGTCATCTATTATTGTGTTGCCGTATATATTTATGTTGTTCTTGTTGTTGAACTCATCTGTTAATGAGGTGTCGGCCATATCTATACCGTCAATTTTGTCGGGATATCTATTGGTTATCTCTATAGTATCCTGATTTAGCTTTACCTGCTTAAGCCACTTTAGTTTCTTGTTAAAGTCCTTATCACATTCTTGAGTAATGTACTGTCCTTCATACATATCCAGTTACTAACATACCACAGTGTCCCAATAATCACAGGCATAAATCTGAAGGTGTAATCAGGGTGGAGTATCTGCAGATTTCTCATTAGTTCTGCATAAATATTCTCCTTTTCGCTAATCTTGGATATTATATTGGCATCTGGTGGGCAGCTAATTTCTACTACTGTGCATGCTTTCTTCTCCCTGTCCCATATCATAATATCTGGTCTGTTATGCCTGCATTTTATTAGGGGTTTTACTGGAACATTCCACCAGTACTCTTTCATATTATGTACATGGATGTCTTCCACATTGCTGTAGCTTTTAATGTGTTTATTATCGGAGCTATATTTTACGAACTGCATTGTATAGTGTGTTGCCACTACATCATGCCTCATAGGTAGATAATACCGCGATGACATCTTTGGACAGCTGCTGATGATATGGGTGATATCCTCGATATTAATTCTGCAGATTCTGCACTTGTGAATCAGGTATTTCGTGTTAATCTCCTGTTCTTGGATTGCAAAAGCGTATCCTTCAAAGAGGGAGCCAATATAGCGGTTGTTGGTCCTAGATAGACTACTTTCCTTATCCATATTACTCTCACTCTTGAGCCTCCTGGCAACATATCCATGCAGGATTCTTTGCTGATAAGCACGCAGTTTTTCATCCATGGATTCACTGCCATACTGCTGAGCGACTTCCCTGGGTGTGAGTTTTTGATTATCATACAGCCAATATCTCTCGAGGCGTTCCTTCCCAACTCTCATGACTTTATCTGTTTCATACAGATAGACTTGCTCAAGAGACGGGCTCCTACGCTTCGAGGTTCGTAGATGTTGTCAGAGAGACATGATGCGACATTCAAATGCTGTCTGGTCTGATGTTAGGCCTCTGCCTCCCTGCTTACATTTCAAGTAAAGGCGGTCTATGTCACTGTTGATGTGGAAGTTTCCGGTGTTGTTTAGTATTTTTCAGTTCCAACATCAACTTCTCGGATTTCGTCCATCGTCCAATTGAGTATTCCAAACTTTAGTGTTAGGACAGGCACAGCAAACACATTGTGAGCCACTGTTTTGTTTTGCGCAGAGAGTTCCGATGACCAAATCTTTCTTAATCGTGTGTAGTATTCCCTGGTTACGCGTTCCGTATTGCAGATACCATTAAATGTTCTCATCTATCCCCAGATATCTGTAGCAGGCCTCATCAGATATCGGTGAAACAGTTAGGCCATTGATGACAATATTGCTAGATTGGGTTGTTGTTTGTTCCCGCTTTACAGTCATGTATGAGCATTTATCTTCGCCTAACTCCATTCCTATATCCTTTGAGAACGTTGTAACCAGGTCAATCTTTTTCTTTATCCCATCCATGTTCTTGGCATAGAATTTCAGATCGTCCACAAAGGAATTATGGGATAGGTTTGTATTTCTGTCCTTCTGTGAGCCAATGATGTATTCCTCACATTTCTTGAGCAGAAAGGACAAGGGTTTTAATCACAAGATGAATAATATCACAAGAGACTGTCCACCTGAAATATACCCCTGCGATATTTTATTTTATCAGCGATATATATATATATATATATATATATATATATATATATATATATATATATATATATATATATATATATATATATATATATATATATATATATATATATATATATATATATATATATATATATGTATATATATATATATATATATATATATATATATATGTATGTATATATGTATGTATGTATATATATATATATATGTATGTATATATATGTATGTGTATGTATATGTATGTATATATGTAGAAAATAAGACCAGTGGTTGACTACCAGGCTGCTGTTGGAGATGCTACTCATCATGCTTGCCATGCATGTGGGAGAGAATGTAAATCACCAGGAGGACTCACATGTACATGAACTCCAACATGCAAAAGTACATGAACTCCAGCCACAGCCGGCTATTCCCAGTGACTGTTTTGGTTGACAACTCTGTGCAAGATATTCTAGATTATTGGCTGGGCTAAAAAAGCCACATTCGATCGTAGCGCTGTACATTGCTATCGCGCGCGCGTGTGTATGTGTAGATATGTTTATGTGTGTGCGTGTGTGTGTGTATATATATATATAATATATATATATATAATTTTTATTTCATATTTGTATATGTTTATACACACGATATGGCTTTTTATAATAATAGCACTAAACACTGCTTTTTAGACCCCTTTAGAAATATCCTGCTACTATAATAGCCCCAATAACTTGTCTGTAATTCTGTACTACATTGACCCCTTTAACTAAATTTTGTCCAAACAACACCACGAGAAGAATTTACTCCCTCCGCCAACCCTAGCACGCCTCATTTAGCTAACTGCTGCCAAAACATTTTCTTCTATACAATCTCTACTACTCTGACAGTCTTGAATTCTAAGACTCCCTCCCCATTACTCGCTTCCCTCTTCCTCTTCCCTTCCTACCTCCTACTTTCTCTCATATCTAGTGTATAAAATATTTTCCTATCATTCTACCATAAAGGTCTGACGACATGGTGTGTTCTCTTACAGTGTACCTACGATTTATGATAATATTTTTATATTATACAAATAGCGAGGTATAGGTAACCCACACACTATAGAAACAATTGTTACCTAATTAATTCTTTATACCCGCATTTCCGTTTCATAAACTTCTTCTTCATTTATATATATATATATATATATATATATATATATATATATATATATATATATATATATATATATATATATATATATATATATATTATATATATTATTGTTGTGTTACCGTTATTATTATTGGCGACCTACGTAGTAAATCGTATTATCGTGAGTTCCGCAAAGGTTTGTTATTTTCAGTTATTTAAAATTGCCATTTATGGAAGATTTTTATTGTTAACTGTATATAAGTGCATATACATTGTTTTCTGAAAAGGACAGTCAAAAATATTGGGGCCTTGAGCCCAAAATTTTAACTTTTATAATTATCAAACAAAAATAAAAAAATGTCTTTGAAAAATCATGGCCGACTCACAGCTGAACCCAGTAGCTGAAAGCCTTCCTCACAAACTAACACCTCACACCGACAACACCATTGTAAATATTACTACGTTTGCCAACACTAAAAATATAAGCAGTTGCAATATTTTATATTTGTCTCAGGCAGTAATTCATTTCGCGCCATTACCAATGACTGCAGGTGTTGAACCCCCCCTCCCCACACACCACCACCACCACAGCCACAACAGAAACAAAAGAAAAAAATAAATTATCTCGCGATATCGAAACGAATTCAGCCAAAATGAACTCTTCCACTCCGAACACCACTGACGCCACCACCACAACCGAAACTAAAATTAACAATAATAAAAATAACGATAACAACAACAGCAATAATGAGAATAAGAAAACCCTGTCTTTTGCCAGAGTAGCAAAAAAGTGCGAAGCATTCCAGGTAACTCAGGAGGAATTAGAAGACGGGTCAGCATCACATAGCCCACCTAATAAAAATGGAGCATCGGCGCCTATGCACAGTGTCTTATCGAACAATTAATATAAAATCGCGCCGAGTGGAACGGGCATCCGAGTCCCAAATCCAAAAAGCTTTGGGACATGTCTGGGAAAACAAAATACACATCAGACGTGGGCAGAAATATGGAACCGTGGACGTGTTCTTTGAAACACCACAGGAGGCCAGAGAACACTCCATGGTCCCATTAAGAAGTGACGACTTCACACTCGTCCCAAGCTATTGTGGACAGAGACTCGTGAAGATCAGGGTGGCACACGTTCCACCGGCCATCGAAATTCCCTGGCTAATGGCTGCCGTCCAACACCAAGATAATCGAAATAACGAAAGAAAAGCAGGAGAACTGGTCCGGATCCGGGATGGAGCTCCTGATCCAAGCGGACCAAAAAAGCATTGAGAAAATCCCAGAGGTAATAGAACTCACTGACAACAGCCACCTCACCGTAATCGTCGAGGGCAGAAGGCCTAGGTGTGTCGTTTGTGGTGAAGGAACCCACCTAAGGGATTTCTGCCCTCAGGCTAAAAGGTTGAGGCCACATCTCTTACACACCCAGTGACTCAACCATCAAAACCACCAGCAGAAGAAATGGCAGCAACAACTGTATCAGCAACAACAGAAGCAACTGTAACGGCAACAACCCAAGCAAAAGTAGCAAAACGAACACTACCACTACCCAACGCGCCAAAAGTAGCACCAGCGCCTACACCATCCACCACGCCACAACCAAAACCAACGCCTGTTGAGGATTTTCCACTCCCCGACCTATCGCAACTGGGGACAGATTGTGACGACGAGGAGTGGGAAACGGTATCAGAAAAAAAGAATAAAAGAAAAAGAAACCAAAAAAGAAAAAAATCCCCTTCCTTCCCCCTCCAAAAACAAAATACAGAGGGAAACAAATAAACTATCAAACAAAAAAGTTAGGACAGCTATGCCACAATCAACACCAGCAACACCAACCCCATCACCACAAACACCAATACAATCACCATCATTAACCCCAACACCACCATCACCAACACCACAAAAGTCACCAAAAAGCGAAACAGAAACAAACCCACAACAAACGCAAACAAAACAAAACCACCAAAACGATACACACTACACAGCAATAAATTTAAACAACAGCCAATTATTACACTACATCCAACACAACACCAGCATCACAGAAAAAGACTACACAGCAATCCAAAAGTTCACACCACCTCCAAACATACAAATCACTCGCATCACACAGAAAACCTACACGACACTAAAACAAAAATTCCCCAAAGGCATCGGAGACTTTCGACAAGCACTCTCCAGGAGAATTTATAAGGACATCCTTCCGGAGGAGGCCACAAGCAGTGAAAAGGATGGAGAAACCATCCTTCCTCTACGAGAAGTAAGGTAAGTCGTCTTTCCCATCTTTTCCACTCCATTTCAACATGACCTCACTAAAAATAGGCAGCATAAAACCGCGTGGCTTGGTGTCGTCATGGAAGCAGCGCCACCTGCTCAACAACTTCAGGTGAATAAACATGGATGTAGTGGCCATCAGCGAGCCCAGAATCGCCGAAGCACGGGCCTTCGCACCGATCTTCGGCGGCTACGATGTGTACGAACTCCCAGCCGTCCTGGATCGGGGGGAAGGAGTTGTTGTGGTTTTTCGGAGAGGTTTGGATCTCTCCATACGGGCCATCTTCCTGGACCCAGAGGGTAAGTTGGTGGTGCTGGACGTGACCAGCGGAGACGGGCAGGCTTTCAGGCTAGTGTCCGTCTATGCCACGACAGGACCAGGGCGACCTGATTTCTTCCGGCGTCTGGAGACCTGTCTTGGAACGTCCCGCTCTTTAGTGTTAGTGGGCGACTGGAACGGGATCTTAGATGCACGCTGGAACTGTGTGGGATTAGCGGATAGGGAATGACGGTGCAATAGCTTCACCAACCTGCTCAGGCGTTTTGAACTGTCTGACAGGTACCGATTGGATTTCCCGAATGTGCCAATGTGGACTTGGACAAATCGCATCGGGTCATCCATATCATATCTGGCTGGCTTTGGGCCCATCTTCAGACGCTGGATCGCTGCCATGCACAGGGCATCTTCTCTGTCGTGAGAGTGAACGGTCACCTTTCGGAACCGTTCAACATCATGCGCTCGTTCCGCCAAGGATGTCCCCTCTCGACCCTCTTGTACGTATTGACTCTCGAGCCATTACTGCACAAACTGGAGACGTTGAGGGGGCTCCCGCGCGAACTAGGATGCAGAAGACCCGTGTCAGCTCATGCGGACGATGTCACCGTAGTGGTGTCGAACGCCAAACACATCGAGGCGATCGGCACTACACTAAGAGAATACGAAGCGGTGACAGGAGCAATGATCAACCAGGAAAAGTCAGTGGCCTGCAGCTCGGCACCTGGAGAGGCGGGTCCATGCCGTCCAACAACGTCGTCGGCCGCTGGACGGACGGACCGGTTAAATTGCTAGGGGTCTGGTTCGGTCCGGACCTCCAGACGGACAAAGCTGGGACGCGGTGACGAGCAGGGTGGCTTTTTTCTCACCCAGAAATGGCCGGAGAGGAAGCTATCACTCAAGCGGAGGTGGGTAACGCGTACATCGCGTCCGTCATCTACTACAGCCTGACCGTCGTACCTTGTCCTAAGCCCCGCCTGACTGAGCTGGAGTGTTTGCTCTTTCGCTTTTTGTGGAAGGGACGCGCTCCGATGGTAGCGGTCCATCTGCTGTCAACACCCGCTACGTGGAGGGCTGGGCATGCCGTGGCTGATGATGCGCAGACACGCGCTCAGGCTACGACATCTCCACCTCTTCTTCGACGGTGATCAGATGTGGTCACCGTTTGCTAGACGCGTCTCTTCCCAGCTCGTCTCCTTGACGGAGCTGCAGTCCTGGGTCAAGAGAAGACCGAGAGGGAGCGCTTGGAAACTGGAATGTCTTTAGGCGCTCACAGCCCTCAGCCAATCGGGCAATGTGACCGGTAGAAACTCCACCTTGGCGTTCTATAGAGGATTAGGGGAGGGAAAGAACGACGACGTACTTGGCGAAACTCTAGGCGTCGACGAAAATCAACTAGCCAATCTCTTCGGAAGAACTTTCGGGCCGGGGCCTATGGACAACTTCCAGAAATCCCTGGCCTGTCAGTGCTACCGAGGAGCTTTGCCAGTTCGGGATAATCTCTACAGGCATGGAAGTGCCGTCAGCCGGGCATGTCCGAGATGCGCGCAGGGCGTCGAAACCGTCCTGCACGCACTCGTCCAGTGTCCGAGCATTGCTGACTTGTGGGTTTATGTCGAACACCTGCTGAGTCCATCGCGAGGACTGCCCCGCCCTCTTCCTTTAGCCGGGAAGGGCAGGCAGTTTTTATCTGTCTGGTGGCCATGGCGAAATAGGTAGTATGGTGGATACGTTTGAAAGGGCTGAAGACGAGCACTTACCTCTTCGATGATGGCCTGATTAACTTTTTCAAATTTCATTTGAAAAGGAAAATCAGAGTAGAGAGGGAAATGCTCTCTTCCCAGCATTTTGTTGAAAGATGGGTGAGAGAGGCAAGAATGGCCCGAGTGAATGGGCCTATTCTGAGTATGTGTCTGAAAATTAAAGGTGGAAAACTGGGAGAGGGCACTTGCCCTGGTGGTCAGGGTCACTGTGGCTTTTTAATGGGCTTTCGCCTCGAATATCCCTCGGAAGTCTCCTCTCTATTCGGGAATTTTTTCATTGATCTATTATTATATCCTCTGTTTTTTTTTGTTTTTTTACACGCAGAAATGCCCTTTTGTACCGTCCTGTATTGTCCTGTACTGTCCTTAATGTCTACTTTGTGTAAACCCTTGTGGTTAATAAAGAAAGCATTATTATTATTGTTATTATTAAGTTTTTTTTTCTCGTGCAATGGCCATACTCGATAACGAGGGGGCAACCATCATCATGTATATACATATATATATGTATGTATATATATATATATATATATATGTTTGTATATATATATATATATATTTATATGTATATATATATATGTATATATGTATATATGTATATATATGTATATATATATATGTATACGTATATATATATATGTATATATATCTATATATATATATGTATATATATATAGATGTATATATGTATATATATATATATATATATGTATATATATATGTATGTATATATATATATATATATGTATAAATATATATGTATGTATATATGAGAGACGTAAAATAAGAAAATTATAAAATTAACTTACTTACTAATAAATCACTTCCAACTAATTAGTTTCTGGAATGGAGTAAATATATTTTCCGAAGAAACATATTTAAAATCATTCCGTCATCAGGAAAGTCTTTTTCCGTGTAAGTCTCCAGGCATAACGAGGACTCTGGAAACTTATTAAAAAAATAATTCACTGGAAAGGAAATAGCGAAGCGTGGACCTGGATTCCTAGCCATTGAGAAAGTCACTGCCTCTTCGTCTGTGGCGAATTCAAAAAGAATCAATCACGTGACATCGAGGTCAATCAGTGGAAAGCGAATGGTTAATAAGACAGCAGCCAGCCTACTACCATAGTAGCAGTCATGGCCAAATATTGCTCGACAAATGAATTGGATATAATTATATATATATATATATATATATATATATATATATATATATATATATATATATATATATATATATTTATATATATATATAATATATATGATCAAAAGATGGTTAAAGGAGTTCCATGAATTTTATTATGCGCATTTCAAAAACAAACATCATAATGCAATAATACTTGTGTTTTCATCAGATAAAACAGGAGGACATGATATGAAGGCTAAAAAACACTTGTGGATAGTGCAGTTTTATATATATATATATATATATATATATATATATATATATATACATATATATATATATATATATATATATATATATATATATATATATATATATATATATATATATATATATGTATATATATATACATATATATATATATATATATATATATATATATATATATATATATATATATATATATATATATACATACATATATATATATATATATAGTATAGCAAAAACGAAAAATCAGTGATGTATCTGGACTCAGTTTATTGCGTGTTACAATTGTTTCGCCGGCTGAAAACTCGAGACATGATTACTGTATGGAACTGGCTGATTCTACGTCTCTTATCTCTTTCGGACACAGGCAATTCGTTCGGAGCAAAATTTTTCAATGGGGTGTTAACCTCAAAAAACACCTTAAACAAAATCTACCACTCTTGTCATGGCATTGGCTGTTGTTATTATACGTTATCTTAAGTTCTGGTCACTATTTACTGCTACACGAACATCAGCCATTTTCCGTCCGACACACGTCAATGGAGTTATGCTGGGTTCGGTATCTCACACGTCTGTTCACTCTCCAGAGTATGTACCCACACATACACACACACGGGCAGGCACAGACACAATCATGCATACACATATGTACGCATTCATGTGTAGACACACATACCCCCATGCACATATACACACGCAGACACTCTCCCTCTCTTCCACAAACCCAGGCACACCCACTTCTAGATACCGATCGCCACAAGCCTATTAACACCTGCCTAAACCGCGCCATACATCCGGTCCCACACGCATGCAAACGCGCACACACGCGCGCAGACACACACGTCCACGCATAGAAAGACACATCGGCGTTCAGGCACATCAGCACATATACACACAAACACTCTCATACACACATGGATACACACGCACATACCCACATATCCTTATTGATAGGCATCAAGGACAGACACACTTCCAAAGACATAAGCACACATACGCACATATACACACACCTGTACATATATCTACACACAAGTACATGTACCCTTATATAAACACATAGACAAACCCTGTCCTATGTGTGTGTACGTACGCGCCCACACACCCACACACCAACACCGATGTCCGTCCTGTGCTCCGCTCCATCCACAATTACATCTCCTATGTTGTCTCTATCTATGTGCCCGCTATGGGCGTCGGGGTTATGCCCTTCAGTTATTAAGTTACGCCACTCTATGTGGTCGGCTATACATCTATTCCCCTTAGGTCTATGTGATGCTGCTGTCGGTGCAATACCACTACAACCAGGCTGGGTTTGCTCTGTGGCGGGTGCAACGTCCGTATTTGTCGATGTCCAGTCCCTGGTCCCAGTTGCCGCGGAGCATGCAGTGTACGTGCCAGGCCCATGTCTCCGCGTACTGGGTGGTCTGGCTGCTATGGGTGCCATTGTCCTTCGTACGGTCAGTCCCGTGTTATTTGTGTTGCTATTTGTGTTCCTAGAGACTGCTACCGGGTCATTTCTTCTACCTATGGAGGCGCCTCCGCTATTGCCATTTCTGCACGCCTCCTCACTTGGCTCTTCTCTGTCCGGGGTATAGAGTATGGTGTCTGTGTAACTGGCCCTGCGCACTACCTCATTATAATATTCGGCGTGCTGTTTAAACACGTCTGCGTTCGCCGACAGGGTGGATACGCGTTTGGATACCCCTATAACTATGGCTTCTATGACTGATTTAGGGTGATTAGATTGCCTGTTTACATATGGCAGGTTTTCGTTGGGCTTATGATAAGGTCTGTGGATCCCCGTATTCATTTCCAAGGTAACATCCAGGAAATTGACCGTCTTAGTGCTAGGATCTATTGTCACGGATAAGCCGTGTTGTTTAAAAAATGCGATATGCGCTTCCTCATACGCTCCATCTGGCTGGGGTTAAGGGAACGGAAGGTGAAAAGTGCGTCGTCACTGTATATTCCACAGCCGATCCCCGGGATCTCCTCTGTTAGCCTATGGATGAGATATATTCCCACAATTTCGGTCACCTGCGCCGAGTCGCTCGATCCCATGGTGATATCGAAACTGTCGGGTCTGTCCCTCCTCTCCCGTAACTTGTTTTCAAATCTAATTAGCGTCTTTCTGGCTGCTACTATGAGGTTGGTCTCATCCTTAGTGAGGCTAGATCTGGCCATGGCGCTTATGAAGGCCTTATTGACTAGTATCGGAGATACTGACGCGTAATAGTTATCTATGTCTAACTGAATAAAATGTACTTGTTGTTTGTCACCTACTAACGAGAACCAGTCAATTACCTCCTTAGTGGAGGTCTATAGGCTAAGCTTAGTTTTGTTTTTAAGTACCGGTAGTATCCTGTCTATCATATTATTGCTGGTCCTGCCTAGGTCAGATTTTGAGGGTGCTATTAACCTAACCGGTAGTTTTGTTTTAAAGTCTAATTGATGGTCCTTAATAGATATCCGTGGTTTTCTAGGTACATATACCTCGGGCCTATCATCTAATACTAGCCCCGTCAGTATAAATTTTGTCGTGGCGTTATTATTATCTAAATTTGTCTGTCCTGTGGTCCTATAGTTTTTTCTAATCTCTTTCCCGATGCAGTCGTTGTATGTAAAACGGTCAAGCATGTATACATTACCAGTTTTGTCCGAGGGCACAAGTAAATCCTGGCATTTTTCCATGCTTTTGATTGTGGATCTGAGACTTTTGAGGTATTTGGTTGGCCGTGCACTATTCCTATGGAACTTGATGTTACGAACTATGTTGACTATATGGTTTTCAAATTCCTCCAGCTGTGCATTATGTGGTGGGTGTCTTCTCGATCTAAATATCCGCTTTAAGCTGTTGTGAGGGGCATTGGGTGCGTGTTGTGTCCTCCTGTCGTGGCGTAATGCGCGCCACCTCATGCGTCTGACGAACGAGTTGGTGTCGTATATCAGCAGGCCCATGTACGTGTTGTCAGACAGGATTGGCATGTTTTTCAGGAAGAAGAATAATTGAATTTGTCCATGGCGGATCGCGGTAAGCGCTCTACTTATGGAGGAGCGTAGTATATAGTTGTGTATAATGGTAGCTATGGTGCTTCCATAGTCAGTATGCCAAAATTAGCACTCAATATTCATACAGAGCAGAGTGTGGGGAGTATAACAAAACGAAAAATCAGTGATGCATCTGGACTCAGTTTATTGCGTGTTACAACTGTTTCGCCGGCAGGTAGCTCGAGACCTTATCACTGAATGGATCTGGCTGATTCTACGGCTGTAGGTTCCTTCGGACACGGGCAGTCTGTTTGGAGCAAATTTTCTCACTGGGGTGTTATCGTAAAAAAACACCTTCAAAAAACATCTTCCACTCTTGTCATGTCATTGGCTGTTGTTATTTTACGTCATCTTAAGTTCTGGTCACTATTTACTGCTACACGGGTCATCAGCCATTTTCCGCGCGACACACTTCAATGGAGTTATGCTGGGTTCGGTATCTCACACGTCTGTTCACACTCCAGAGTATGTACCCACATATACACACCTACACACACACATATACAGACACACGGGCAGGCACAGACACATGCATGCATACACATATGTACGCATACGTATGTAGACACACATACCCCCATGCACATATACGCACGCACACACTCTCTCTCTCTTCCACAAACCCAGGCACATCCACTTCTAGATACACACACCCCCACTGACAGTTACTCACACCATATATATTTTTTTTGTTACCCTGTCAATCGTGAATATATACTCTCCATATGTTCCACCTTGGAACATTTATTATTACTGTTATTATTGTTTTGTTATTGTTACTTGTACCATATACGGACCTAAGTTTGCACCTCATACTACCTAAGTTTGCACCTCATGTAGTATATCACATGGATACACGCACCTACTCCTGTACCTCCCCCCCTTTTTTATTTACCCCTTTTTTATTTATCTCGTTGTGAATTTACATACAGATTTTAATGTATTTTAACATATTGTAAATGTATTTATTTATTTTATTATTTTATGTGATCCTATTGTGTTTATGTGTGTGTTTTTTATGTGTAGACCTGTGCGTAGGTATATGTATATGTGTGTGTGTGTAGATATATATATATATACGTGGGTGTGTATGGTGGTGTGTATGTGGCGTGCATGTGTACGTATATGCATGAGCTTATACATGTGTGTGTGCATGCATGTACATGAATGTACATATGTGGCTGAGTGTATATATATATATGTATATATATGTAAGTATAGCAGCGTATGAGAATGTGTGTGTATGTGGGTGCGTATGTGTATATACATGTGTGTGTGCGTATGAATGTATATGTGGGTCTCTATATGTATGTGTATTTATATATATATATATATATATATATATATGTACATCTCACAGGAATGTGTACGGATGGATTCTATATTCAACATATTATTATTATTATTTTATCATATATCCATTGTAATTGTGTGTATATGTATGTATGTATATGTATGCATGTATATATATATATATATATATATATATATATAGATATATATATATATGTATATTATCTGGTATACTATATTGTAATTTTATATTATGTTATTTTATTGTTATTTTATTGTATACTAGCAGTAAAGCCCGGCGTTGCTCGGGGTCGCTCAGTAGCTGTGTTAAAGTTACAATGTTAAGTTTCTTTCTTGGCTTAAAAACTGTAGTGTCTACTGTGCAGACTTGCATGTGGTGTTTTTGATTAATATTCCCTCAACCAACAATATGCCTTATGAAGTTAAGAAAACATAACGATAACCCGAATGTTATAACAAAAGAGGATGCTGGGGATAGAAACTGCACTGGTTATTTATTAACAAAGATCGAAAATGTAAACACTGCAACGCAGAGAAAAACATTAGCGTAACCAAATTATCAGTTATGTCTGTCTGCCCGCCTATATCACCTCTCTGCACGACTGTCTGTCTGCACGCCTATATCACCTCTCTGCACGACTGTCTGTCTGCACGCCTATATCACCTCTCTGCACGACTGTCTGTCTGCACGACTGTCTGTCTGCACGCCTAACGACGAAATATTTGCTTGTTTTACGTAGTCTTTAAATAGACTTGTTTTCAAGTAAAAATATTGTTTTAAAATGCTTTTAAATGGAAATGAAGCAAAACGGAAGCTTAGTGTTCGAACTGATGAATTTTGCAGGTCAATATTTTGCTGGCTCGACAACTGTTAAAGCCAGCGTAATTTTTTACGTAAGACGCTCAATGTAAACAGAACAAAGGGAAATAACTGATCACTTACGCTCAAAAATCGATACATTATATTCGATTTCGTCACATAGGGTGGGTTAATTTGAAATTTTTTTTTTCCGATGTCTTCGCTAGGGCTCAATGTACAAGTATAGCAATTTCGGTGCAATTCCGTGAGAGATTCTAAGAGGAGATGTGTGCCAAAAATCGATAGACAGACAGACAACCACAGTTTTATATATATAGATTGTGCTTTTTATTATATATTGTATTTTTATTTTACGGTTTTGTTTATATATGTAATGTGGAAGCATGTGTGTGTGTAAGCAAATATGCATATGTGCATCTGTCTGCATGTTTCCGTCCGTGGGCGTATGCATTTGTATGTAAATGTATATATGTGTGCATATATATATGTATATATGTATGTATACATGTGGGTGTGCGTATGCATGTAGAGTCTTTTTTTAATATATATATGTGTGAATGTATGTGTGTATATAGTTATGTGTACGTATGTGTATTTTGTATGTATGTGCATGTATATATATGTATATATATATATATATATATATATATATATATATATATATAAGGTTGTGCGTAGGTATGTGTACGCGCGTATGTGTGTGTATACGTGTATGTTTGCGTGGGTGTGTGTACACATATGGACATATGTGCGTATAAGTATGTATGTGTATGTGCGTGTATACATGTGTATGCGTATGTATGTGTGCGTATACATACATGTATATGTGTATACGTGTGTGTGTGCATGCGCGTGTAAATGTGTGTGTCTATGAACACACACATATGAATAAAAACAAAAAATATATATGGTGTGAGTTTCTGTCAGTGGGTGTGTGTCTGCGCGCGTACGTACACACACATAGGACAGGATTTGTCTATGTGTTTATATAAGGGTACATGTACTTGTGTGTAGATATTGTGTGTATATGTGTGTATGTGAGCTTATGTCTTTGGAAGTATGTCTGTCCTTGATGCCTATCAATAAGGATATGTGGGTATGTGCGTGTGTATCCATGTATGTGTATCAGAGTGTTTGTGTATATAAGTGTTGATGTGCCTGAACGCCGTTATGTGTCTTTGTATGAGTGGACGTGTGTGTCTGCGCGCGTGTGTGCGCGTTTGCATGCGTGTTGAACCGGATGTATGGCACGGTTTAGGCAGGCGTTAATAGGCTTGTGGGGGTCGGTATCTAGAAGTGGGTGTGCCTGGGTTGGTGGAAGAGAGGGAGAGTGTGTGCGTGTGTATATGTGCATGGAGGTATGTGTGTCTACATATGTATGCGTACATATGTGTATGCATGCATGTGTCTGTGCCTGCCCGTGTGTGTGTGTATGTGTGTGTGTGTATGTGTGGATACATAATCAGGAGTGTGAACAGACGTGTGAGATACCGAACCCAGCATGACTCCATTGAAGTGTGTCGCACGGAAAATGGCTGATGACCCCTGTAGCAGTAAATAGTGACCAGAACTTAATATGACGTATAATAATAATAGTCAATGGCATGACAAGAGTGGAAGATGTTTTTTGAAGGTGTTCCTTGACGATAAAACCCCACTGAGAACATTTGCTCCGAACGAACTGCCCGTGTCCGAAGGAACCTGCAGCCGTAGAATCAGCCAGATCCATACGATGATCATGTCTCGAGCTACTTGCCGGCGAAACAATTGTAACACGCAATAAACTGAGTCCAGATGCATCACTGATTTTCCAATTTTTTTAATACTATCCACACTCTGCTTTGTATGAATATTGAGTGCTAACTTTGGCATACCGCCTATGGAGGCACCATAGCTATCATTATACACAAGTGTATATATATATATATATATATATATATATATATATATATATATATAGTTTTTGCGTGGATTTTGATATGAAATCGTGTTTCGAAACAATTATTGTTATACCTGGGGAGGGCATATTTCTGTAATAATATTGTCAGAATTAATAAAAGAACACACTCACTGTTTGGTTGGTTTTCGCTTCTGTGTATTTTATATCGATTAATTTCATTTATTCGGTCCTCAATGAGCAGAGAAGACAAAAAAAAAAATAAATATAATGCTCTGATTTTTTGACTTTAATTTATTAATTCTTCATTGAGCTCAAAAGTGAACAGTTGCAACATATATATATCTTTAATTTAATTTTATGTATGATAACCTTTATATATATATATATATGTGTCTGTATGTATTTTCTTTTATTCTTTTATTCTTTTACCTGTTCCAGCCATCCGGCTGAGGCCATGCTGGGGCACAGCACTTTTAGCCACATATTTTATCCCCAGCCTGTATTGTTTGGCCACTGGTGTAAGAGGGAGTTTGTTGCTGCTGCCCTTTGGTTTCCCTCGTGCCTTGCTGTGGGCTCATCCCCGATCCTGGATAGCAAGGTGTCGAGATGTTTCTTGAAGACATCCACCTCCACCACATGCAGAACTCTCAGATCCCTCGGCAGCTTGTTGAAGAGTTGAGGGCCCTTGAAACCCAGGCTATTGCTATATCTGCTCCTTATTCTAGATGTGGAAGACGGGACCTTTGGCACTGCACAGTGACGTCCTGTTCGACGGTGGGTCCAGCTCCCAAAGTTTGGTGCTTGTCTCTCCAGGATTTTCGACATGTTGATCACTGCGTATCTCTCCCGTCTTCGTTCCAAGGAGTAGAGGTTTAGTTCTTTTAGACTCTCCCAGTAGTTTGTCTCCTTCATCGTGGCAATCCTCTTGGTGATGCTTCGCTGGATGGCCTCAAGCTCCGTGGTTAGTTTGACACTATGGGGTGACCACAACTGGGAGCAATAGTCCAGGCGGCCTAGGACAAATGTCCATAGTCTCAACATGGTGTCTCGGTCTCTTGTCCGGAAAGTCCTCAAGATCCAGCCAGCGAGTCGTCTGCACATTGTCGCCACTTTCATGATGTGTGAGGAAAAAGATGCATCATCGCTAATGTCTATACTTAGGTCTCGTATCGATTGTGACACGGGGATATCAGTCCCTCCTGGTCCTGTGTAACTGTGTTGTACTGTATTTGTGTTTGCAGGTTTGATTTGTAGGGCCTGGAATTTGCCAGCATTTAACTGCATGTTGCTTTCTTCCGCCCATTTGTATATGGCATCCGGATCTTGTTGTAAAAGGGCAGCGTCAGCCGGGTTTTTGATTGCCTGTGCTACCTTAGTGTCATCAGCATAGCTAGTGAGGGATGTTGTTGTATGTACTGCAGAGGGCATGTCTGAGAGAGCCACCAAAAACAGTAGTGGTCCCAGGACTGTCCCTTGGGGCACCCCATTTGTTATTGATGTTTCCTTTGAGAGGGCCACGTTTGCTGCGACTGTCTGGCTTCTGTCCTTTAAGAAGTCATGCAGCCACTCACCTACTTTTCCAGTTATGCCGAGTCCGTGTAGTTTATGATATATCAATCCGTGGTCGACATTGTCAAAGGCCTTCGCAAAGTTATGATATATCACGTCCACATGTGTGCTGTCTAGCAGTTGTTTCAGTACCCATACCATATATGTATGTATATATATGTATGACAGGTCACCAGTTGGTGCTACTGGTAACATGTATCCCAGTACAACATGTCTCATGGTCGGGTTATTGGCGACTAAACTGGCAACCCCACAAAGGATTCTTGATGAGAAGGGTGGCTTTGGACATCCTGCAGGACTAAAAACAAAACCTGTCAAAGGGCAAAGGAGCTCTTAAGTGTCAATGGCCATCCAAAATCGCCGGGAGAGATGACCCCTTAGCCTTTGTCAAGGCAGAATTCTAGGAGAAGGAAAACTCTGATATAACACCTGCAACACTGATGGTATCCAATGATGTTGACTTGTTTTTCTTTTTGGTAAATATCATCTTAGTTAAGAGGGTGGGACTGGCTTTGTGCAGTGCCTTTGCTCACTATAAAAGCTTCACGGCACAGGCATTGCTTTATATCTGGAGTTCTCTCTGCACTTGTCGTCACATGGTACC
>OZ024742.1:172240649-172243149 GCA_964016885.1 Eledone cirrhosa
GCCTATATCTACTGAATGTAATTCATAAGAACCTACCGTACCTCAATGGTGGTTTATAGCGCGATGATGCACCACTCCTTATAGACTTTAAACAAATTAATATAGAAAGAACTAGGAAACAATTACATAACATTTTCAAAAACTTCAACCTAAGTATCCCCTTAGATAAAAACACTAAAAACGTAAACTTTCTTGATGCTACCCCTTGCCAGTACTCTAAAATATATACACCTTTTCATAAACCAAACGAAAAACTAATTCATGTGATTACTAACTCTAACCACCATAAATCCATATTAAACTCAATTACTAACGAATATCTAATAGAATCTCTAATCTATCATATAACGAAACCATATTTAACAATAATTCCCAATACTATAATGAGGCCTTAGCTAAATAGGGACATCAAAATGAGATTGAATTCCTACCTATAAAATCACATAGTTACAACATTATTTCTCACAATATGGCCATGAGGAAAAATAATGAAAGTACTAGCCACTCTAACTCTAATACGAAGGGTAATATCAAACTAACTCGCACCAAATAAACACCACAATAATAATATAAACAGGAATATAAATACATAAAAAAACATTGCAAAAAACAAAAATAGAAGAACTAATACATTCTTCAATCCACCTTTCAATCTAAACGTCTCTATCAACTTGCCTAACGATTTCTTCTCAATCCTGTAAAAAAACTTCCCATCCGGCCACGAATACCATAATCTTATCAATAAAAATACCATTAAAATCTCTTACTCTACCACACCGAACATCGCGTACCATATATCTAGTAGTAATAAAAGGAAGATTAATAATTAATTCCAACTAATTAAAACACAACACGAGGTAAACTTAGTACCTTTAAATCCTAGTAGTAATAGTAATAATGGCAATAGCACTAATGAAATCAATAACATAAGGAATGAAAACCATCTTTACCCTAATGCTATCCCTAGCAACCAGACTTCTACACAATTTAGTAACCGGCAAGCAAAGATCCAGAATAAATGTAACTGTAGAACTAATAGAACTTGCCGCTTAGGTAATAATTGCTTAATCAAAGACATCATTTACTCATGCACGGTCAACGCAAAACAACTCTTTTAAAACTGATATTGGCTCTACTTCAAACTGCTTTAAAACACAATCTAGCCAACTCCACTTCTTTATCTAGCTAAATACACTCTCTGAAAACTAGGAGTAGACCATATACACTTCAATGGGATGTAGTAGGTAGAGCCACATCGTATAAACCACCGAATAAATTGTGTAACCTCTGTCTTCTAGAGACCCGTACTATAATCTTTTCGAAACTAGACCTCCTTATTAGATAATCAGAGATGTTTTCCTCATGCTAGCACCACTACAGACACTCGTTCCATAACTTTAAACCTAGCTGCTAGTATGTGACAATGTCAGATTTGAATTCCTCACCACCATTAACACTTCACCTCAATGACTTATCAGCCCCCACAGCAACACACTCTTTGATCAGCTCTTCTCTCTACACAACTTCTATTTATCTCTAACCTTATACTCTACATTCACTATTAGAAATAAACAAAGTTACCACCTTTTAATATAACTACTATACCGTACTTATATTATATACAGTAATAGATATATAATATGTAGAGACATTTAATATAATATGTGATAATAAATTATATTTACATTTATAATTAAATATATGAATTAATAGCATTGTATATAAGGGATTAACTTTTAATACAATATAATGTATATTATTACACAAATGATTTAACTAATTGGACATATAAACAGCTATACATTTTTCCATGACTTATATCTTGTCCAGTAATAGATAGATATCAATCTAATAAGACCTTTAATGTGATTATAGGGAAATAGACTGTATTTAAAATTAAGTATAAATATATAACATTATGTAAAAGAGATTAACTTCTATCACAATATATTAGAGCAAATAATTTAAATAATTGAGTATTAGAGCAAAGAATTTAAATAATTGATACTTTCCAATATATTTTAATTCAATTTAATTAGCTAGTTATCTCCCCTTACGCATTAGCTCCCCTTAATCTTGGACCTCATACTCACTTCCGGAAATTAAACCGTTAGAAAAAATACCTGTTGAACAACTGTAATCCATGAATAAGAATACAATAAGACCAATTTACAATCCATTGCTGTAACTAACTAAAATCATTCAATATAAACATTAACTAAAATATAATTTAACATATGTAATGGAAAAGACAACAATAACTGATTCTCTCAACACACACAAACTTGAACACTATCATCAAATTACATCCGCCATAAATTTTTAATAACACATTTACTTGGTATTTTATGTGATACCTTTTCCATACAGTATTTATTTATTTAATTATTTATTTATATGTGCCTAATACATTTGCTTGCTTCCTTATCATATATATGACTAAAGCATTTGCACTTTCTACACGCTTGCATATGTACTGATAGTGTCCTCATTTCTTCTC
>OZ024742.1:172248149-172273149 GCA_964016885.1 Eledone cirrhosa
CTCGTTTTATTTACAATCCTTTAAAATTATAATGATATTATAATGAAATAGTATGGTAGAATATTAAATGTTAAGTGTTAATTGAACAAGTACTTTCATGCTTTCGTAATCTTCAAGTTAATATTCTGTGGTGACAGTCAAGTTTGCAATGTTCAACTGTATATATATATATATATACAGTATATATATATATATATATACATGTCTGACTAGACACTTCTGCCTTTCTCTTCAAATGAACGGACTTTCAGACATGCATATATAAGGAAATGGTATGAGCATAAACGTAGGGTTACAAATCTCGGTTTAAGCCAATGCATGTGAATGAAATGAAATAAACAACACATCGTCTAGTAGTTAGTGTGTTGAACTAACGATAATAATGTAGATTCGATTTCTGAACTGGATTGTTTATTGTGTTGTGGAGTTCTTGAGAAACCACTTCATTTCACGTTGCTCCAAACACTAAGCTGGAAATGAGTACAAGCAGTAGCCAGGTGTTGACACCTGCAATAACCTCACCTCCTGTCCAGTCGTAGTTTTGTACACTCAGTCACTTAACGCCAACGAAACCCAGAAATACACCGTCTGAACGTGCCGCCGGACTCGAGACAGAGAATCGTGAGGCTCGCAGCAACTGGCAGAAAAAGGATCTTTTGAACCCAGAACATACAGCTCCTAAAAAGATACGGCTATCCATTTCGACCAACACATTAATAACTTTCCCAATCCATCGCATCTGGACTGGTATGTTATTCATCAAACTCGGAAATATGAAAAGCAAATATATTAGCAGGATTTGAAACTAAACTGCAGTGATTGTGGATAAATGAAAGGCACACTATTCATTGACAACGGAAGGATTAAAGGCTAATTTTACCAGAGCAGGACTTGAACTCAGGTCGTAGAGAGCCGGAAGAAATAGCGAGGCATTTAATCAGACGTATTACCTACTCCACCAATTCACCTTTTGCGCCAATAACCGCCATCATTGTCTTATGAATCCACTCAACTGATTGATTCTTATTAATCTCTAACTTCTCCGTTCAACAACTTCCTCACTCTATCTATCATCAATTTTCACAGCTTGCTTGACTATCTATCTATTCGTCCATATTTCTAACCCTCTCCATGCTATTCATTCAATACTTCTCCCATTCATTCGTTAATGTCAGCCCACTGTCAATCATGTATCCACCCCACTCTTCAACCCTACTTTCTTCTTTTTCTTTATTTTCTCTTCTTTTTCCGTTTAGGGCGATTTCTATATTTCCTTTATATATTAATGTCTTAACACAGCACATATAGATTAAAGAATTAAAATGTCGCTCGGTCAAATAATATATTGGATCGTTCTGTCCGTGTCTTTAGGCCGTTTAAACGGATCTAGTGAGCACAATGGAAACCTTTGCCTTTCTTTCTATTTCTTTACAATATAGACTCTTCTTACTTTAAAAATAATGAAAGCATTTACTCATCAAATATCGAAATCTAACCAACCCTTCTGAGTGAAATTGCGTAGATGGAAATTGTACTGAAGCCCATCTGGTTTTTGTACTTTAATTCAAATGTGCAGCCTAGTTATCCCCTGTGTCACGCTGAATATTTACAAGAAATAAGATAGGGTAGATCATGTCTGTGACATACTGAACCGCCTGAAAAATAGTACAACAACAATCGACCTGTAATTCAAATGTCCAGTCAAATCACATAAAT
The DNA here is from genome assembly GCA_964016885.1 of Eledone cirrhosa. Classification (NCBI taxonomy): domain Eukaryota; kingdom Metazoa; phylum Mollusca; class Cephalopoda; order Octopoda; family Eledonidae; genus Eledone; species Eledone cirrhosa. The sequence goes on from OZ024742.1 coordinate 172,249,866, forward strand.
TTCCACATTGAATCTCTCTGAGAAAAACTTAAAGATTACATGCATCTGTAAAATATTCAGCCACGTTAACTATGAGATGGACTTTAAAAGTAAGTCAACAGTCCATGTGAATATCCTGGAGTCACGGGGAATCTCCCGGAGAATCACGTTAGAGTACGCTATCTATGTGGTATGCTCAGCTACATACACTTGGTTAGCGAGTGTTCTATTGAAAAGCTGGAATACACGTCATCGAAACCAACGGTCTCCATTTGCGTTTAATGAATCTATTGAGCCTCAATCGTTAATATCTTCTGCTCTGATTCATTTAAAGAAGGGAAATAATGCGTTGAGTTTTTGCCAAATACAACTTCTGGATGTCGCTGACCACGTGTTCTCATCTGGAAAGTTCCTCCCCAAGATGTACGCCAGATGTAGTTATTTGTAGAGCACTAGCAGCAGTCCAATCATGTTAATCTGCCTTGTCAAACATCATCGATGCTATATAAATGAAAGTCAAATGCTGACATATCTTGACACCAGTGATGTCGAAGGTGAACTCACAGTTCTAAAAGTGATATCGCAAGACAACTTCATCGATGTCTTAACAATTCGATTAAGCTACTACCCGGGACATGTAGTTTATTTATACCTAATAAATATTAAAGGGCTCATCTAATTGTGAGAAGGCACACACAGACCCACCCTATGACGGATATGACCACCCAGGATGTGAGAGCGAGAAGGAGAAGGGATTAAAGACAAATTCTAATCAAATTCAACGGGATAAACTACAAAGATAAGGTAAAAAGGCATAGCTGTATAGTTAAGGAGTTAATTCCACAACCAGTTAATTCTGAGTTCACGCTTGCTATATGGTAACTAAGGCAAGTGCCTTCTATTCAAATCTCGGGTTCACCGATGCTCCAATAAGTTGTGAATGTAATTTGGTAGACAGAAACTACAGAAGCTGTGTGTGTCGCGTGTTTGCACCAGTGTTCATATTTGTGTTTATGTCTTGTATCTAAGCGGATAAAAGCACACAGAGAAAAAGATATCGATAAAATAGTTACCAATCTTGTCAGAAATACAGCCATTTGTCCCAGAATCACCGCATTTCGAAGATTGAATCAGAAAATGTATAAATATGATGTTACTGAAATAAATGCAGCAGTGAACGCAAAAGGCCGTTACCTAAATACAAGTCCTAATTAACTACGTGTCATGCCCAGTGGTTATATTTTGAAACAATTTTCTTGTAGGGATTACTATTTTAATGAGTGTTTGACTAAGATAACGAGATAGAAATTCTACGTGTATACACATTGTATATCATGTCTCTCTAAATGAATGTATTAATTTACATGTTATATAACTATCTATGTATTCATGTATGTATGTACGTATGGTTGGTTAACATCTCTCCCTGAATGACATTATCAATTAAATGTTTGTTAAAAATATTGTCTGTCCAGTATTTAAATAGTTCTTTTATGCTATTACACTGTTTACTACTTTATTATTATCTTCTGGCCAGGGGCGAGATTGATATTTAGTTCAAGATCTACCTAGATGTAGCTTCATATTTATTATTTATAGTTATTTATATTTATTTGTTGGCGTATCGTTTTACTTTTGTTAATGTTTCAGATTTCATGTGATGAAACTCTGTCTAGGTGTTTATCGATGTCTACCTATTTACATACATACACCCCAACCTACATGTCTACGTACTTACATCCCTACCTACCTAACTACATATCTACCTGCTTCTCTACCTCCACACCAATCTACATACATACATACATACATATACATCTAACCAATCTATTACTCGATCTGTATCAATCTTTGCTCTCATATATATGTATATATATATATATATATATATATATGTATATATATATATATATATATATATATATATATGTATGTGGGTACATGTGTATATATATATGTATATATATATATATATATATATATATATATATATATATATATACATATATATATATATATATATATATATATATATATATATATATATATATATATATATATATATATATGTTTGTGTGTGTGTGTACATGTGTATATATATGTATATATGTATATATATATATATATATATATATATATATATATATATATATATATATATATATATATATATATATACACACATATATATATATAGGTATGTACACGTACATGCATATATGTATAATGACGTACAGTAGTATGCATATATAGATACATACATGCACACGTATATATATATGTACGTATGGATTCACCGAACATTTATTATAATGCTCGGTGTGCATGTATGGATACATATATATATATATACTACTGTACATCTGTATACATATATGTATGTACGTGTACATACTTATATTTAAGTAACAGCCGTACTAAGAGTGGGAAATGAAATTTCGTTTCATTGTTTCCGTTTATATATATATATATATACACATATATATATACATACACACACACACACATATATATATATATATATACATATATATATATATATATATATATATATATATATATATATATATATATATATATATATATACACACACATATATATATATATATACATATAACATATATATACATATATATCTATATATATATAACGGCTATATCGATGTGTTTTGTATACGCTCTTGTGAATACACGTATATATTATCCCTGATCACGCTGTAGATGAATGGAATAATTGTCTAATTTTGAAACAGTGTAAATATAACACAAATTCACACATACACTTGGATATAACGTGTTATATTTGTGAGTAGTAAATATGCAACTTTTAAGTGTCTGCAAATAACAACTACGTGAATTCTATTTTTCATATTGAAATGAGACCAATCTGTCTTTTTCTCTCTCTCTCTCTCTCTCTCACTCACCCCCTGTGTCTCTCTATGTGTGCGTGTGTGTAGATCTAGATCTATCTATTTATTACAATTATATATATATATATATATATATATATATATATATATATATATATATATATATATGTATATAAGTTAAAACAATGAAATAAAAAATCAAGTCATTAGAAATATACTTCACTGCTTTACGATCGTTTCTAGAGATGATAATACATCGTAAATATACTTCGATATAGATCTATGTAAGTTTAGTTACAAGATATCAGATAAAGAGAATATTTACTTACATGCATATCACCAGCTGTTGTCAAAAGCAATAATAGTTTTATTCAAAATTAGTAGTAAATTAGTATTATCTTTAGTTCTATGACCTTGTTTGAAGAACTAACCAATCAGATTGTTTTTTTTTCCATATGATGTTAAGATGAACAATAATTAACTTTAGTTGAGGTCATGACCCTTTGAAAGGAATGGTTGAATGGTGTTAATAACAGAATTGTCATAAACAAATCTATTAGGAAGAAAGGGATTGTCAAATTGATATTTGAATGTATCTGGTATAGTGAAGTTTAAAAGGAATGTAAAAATTAAATGTTGAGTTGTATTGTATGGAGTCTTTAGGTGAATATAAATTAAGGTCATGGCTAGGAAAGATATTATATTAAAAGATGAGAATTATAATAAGATAATTGTTTCTACTTTAGGTACAAGGCCAGCAATTACCCAGTGCATTACTGGTACTTTATTTTATCGACCCCGTAAGGATGAAAGGCAAAGTCAACCTGGGCGGGATTTGAACTCAGATTGTAAAAGGACGTAACTATGCTGGAAAGCATGGCGTCCGACCCTCTACCGATACTGCCAATCCACCGAAGATAATGAAATACAGTAATACAATAATATAATATAATGTAACACAATATAGTACGGTGTGTTAAATTGTACTTAGTATAATACAGCGTATGATACACCTTAAAATACTTTCAAGTGTGTCTATGTATAGATAATCAAGCTCAGATAAATACATGTTGACATAGTCAAAACGCATAAATTTCATAGTTCACAAAGTGCATATACCCACATTATATATAGAGGTATAGTTATATTGATACTCAACTAAAAATATGCATACACATAAATAGATGCAAACATATACATACATATACACATGTGCACACAATCATATACACATATATCTATATCTATATATATATATTTACATATACACACCTATACACACATATATATATATATGTATGTACACACACATATATGTACACACACACACATATAAACACTCATACACATATACTCGCATATACACACATACACATACACACACACACAAATATATATATATATATATATATAGTAATACTAATAAATTTGAAGACTGAAATCCAAAGAGGGCTCGATAAGGATAAATATATATCAAATAAATATATATCAAGTAGAACGGTTTCCTAGTTAGAATTCTTGTCTACGACTTCAGTTATACCATTTACGTGGTTTTGTCTTTGCGTGCAATTGTTCTCTCCGCTCCACATATGACGTACTTTCTTCATTTTTTCCGTTCATTGCCAGAGAACGTGTCTATGAACCACCTAATAGAATATTAGTCTACGACGTCCTTTATACCATAAACGTGGTTTTCTCTTTGCGTATAATTGTTTTTCACCGCTCCAAATAATGACGTATTATATTCGCTTTTTCTCGTTCTTTGACATGGAACGTTTCCACAAACCAAAGTATCGTGTCCCTGTCTTCCTCCGGTTGAAACGTTTTTTGAAATATTCAGTTCTGCGTTCGCGGATTCACTTTGTTAGTTTCAGAAGATCCCGTTAAGGGTGAAAGCAGCGATTCTTTGCTTAAACTTTAATCTGTTATTTTAATATATATATATATATATATATATTCCCATATCATACATACATAGATACATATTTACTCATGCAATTACGGGTGGTTGTGTACCTTGTTGCCCTTTGTCATTAACGCATAAATCTAAGGAAGCTAAAACATTAGAGGGTAAGAAATAAGCATGAATGCATATACTTAGGGGAAGGGATACTAACAAATGTTACGCTATTTCGAATTATATTGAGTTTATATTTGAAATATTTCATTAGGTTTATAGTATTTAAATGTTTTTCGTAAACGGTGATTACAAATTATAATGAGTTCCTGTCTTTTATTCAATAAATCGTACTTAGATTTAGTAATTTCCAAGATATCCCTTGAACATAAGCTGCATTCTCTTCTGTTCCCAAAAATATGGAGTTCTTTGTAGAATGGTGTTCCACGATAGCTTCAAATATATATATATATTTTTTATAGTTATTTACTGCTTCAACTAAAGATGTGGTGTTAGCTAGATTAGGATTGTTAAAACTACTAGAGTTGCGTAAAATCTTTTCTTAAATGTGTTTGATGTAGATACTTTATGTTTTGTTGGAGTCACTAGTAGACACAGTGCATTTATATATTACATTATTAATCAAACAGTTGCCATTTAAGGGGTAAATGCTTCTATGTCTGCAATTACAAAATTCGTAAGATGGTTGTTGGGGGTACCTATACCATTCTCATTAATACTTGAGCTAATCCTATTGTAATTAATGTTAGCGGGAAAATGAAGGTGGGTTTGTGGGTGGTTTAGTGCTAGGCTTGTATTGTGATATCTCTGTATATATATTTCGTTTCTGAATTTGTTTAGCAAGATTCTTTATCTGAAATCGTGTGTTGAAACCGATATTGTTATACTTTGGGAGGGTCATGTTGCCAATAAGAAACACACGCACCAGTTGCTTTCACTTCAATTTAATTTATTAAATATTTATAAATTTACAAATTTATAAATTTCTGGTTGGTTGGTTGGTTCCACAACCAGATAGTTGTTTATATATATATAGTCATAGTTCTTTCGTCACACACTCTGTGACCTCTTCAGTGACTGGGGATTCTTTTCTTTCTTCGTTTCTGTGCCTTTCCTTTCTTCTATCCTACGCCATTTTGTTTGTGTGTGGGTTGCGTGCTCAATTTGCGCATGCGCCACATCCGGGTGTCTGTGTGTGTTTGTGTTCATTTTTCTATTTTTCTATTTATATTTTTTTATTTGTTTGTTTATTTATTTATTTATTGTTGGTTGGTTGTTTGTTCTATGTGTGTGTGTGTTTTCATTTTGTGTGTGTTTTCAATTGTAAGTTGTTTGTTCGATGTGTGTGTGTGTTTTCATTTTGTCCTTAATTGTAAGTTGTGATGTTGCTGTTCCACTCATATTTTCTATTTAATTTTGGTTTTAATTCTTTTATGCTTACAGCCTCTGTAATTTGCCTAAACATTGCGTCTTTCTTGTGTGTGGATTCTATTTTTATTTCTATGCTCTCTAATTTACCCCTGTGTTCTATCTTAGCATGTTGGTAGAGCACAGATGATTCTTTATTATCTTGGAGGTCTCGCCAGTGTTCATTTATTCGTTCCCCTATACTACGAGCTGTCTCACCTATGTACACTACATTTTTGTTTCTACATTGTCCTTCAGTACATCTTATGCTATATACTACATTTCTAGTTTTACAGTTAATATGGGGGCTTATTTTACAGGTTATACATTTCTTATCTATACATGAGGGTCTTTGGAACGGGTATGTCTTGCTAATAAGTGTAGCAAGACATACCCGTTCCAAAGACCCTCATGTATAGATAAGAAATGTATAACCTGTAAAATAAGCCCCCATATTAACTGTAAAACTAGAAATGTAGTATATAGCATAAGATGTACTGAAGGACAATGTAGAAACAAAAATGTAGTGTACATAGGTGAGACAGCTCGTAGTATAGGGGAACGAATAAATGAACACTGGCGAGACCTCCAAGATAATAAAGAATCATCTGTGCTCTACCAACATGCTAAGATAGAACACAGGGGTAAATTAGAGAGCATAGAAATAAAAATAGAATCCACACACAAGAAAGACGCAATGTTTAGGCAAATTACAGAGGCAGTAAGCATAAAAGAATTAAAACCAAAATTAAATAGAAAATATGAGTGGAACAGCAACATCACAACTTACAATTAAGGACAAAATGAAAACACACACACACATCGAACAAACAACTTACAATTGAAAACACACACAAAATGAAAACACACACACACATAGAACAAACAACCAACCAACAATAAATACATAAATAAACAAACAAATAAAAAAATATAAATAGAAAAATAGAAAAATGAACACAAACACACACAGACACCCGGATGTGGCGCATGCGCAAACTGAGCACGCAACCCACACACAAACAAAATGGCGTAGGATAGAAGAAAGGAAAGGCACAGAAACGAAGAAAGAAATCCCCAGTCACTGAAGAGGTCACAGAGTGTGTGACGAAAGAACTATGACTATATATATATAAACAACTATCTGGTTGTGGAACCAACCAACCAACCAGAAATTTATAAATTTGTAAATTTATAAATATTTAATAAATTAAATTGAAGTGAAAGCAACTGGTGCGTGTGTTTCTTATTGGCAACATGACCCTCCCAAAGTATAACAATATCTGTATATATATATATATATATATATATATATATATATATATATATATATAATAGTAATAAATAGATAGATCTAGATCTACACAGCGAGAGAGTGGGGGTTGGGTTGAGTGTTATATATATATATATATAACGAAGGAAGTGTTGTAAGCAGTCAGCTGGACCATAAGGCACCAGAGTACTCGATACTTCGGGTAGTAGAGTTGATAATAGGAAAAGAGTCAGGACCCCGACGGCTGTGCTTCGGTCGTGTCGACAGCTAAGGTCTGAACTCAGACCTACCTGTTGAACTGGCCGGAGCTCAGCCGTCAGCGTCCTGACTCTTTGCATATATATATATATAACCAAAGATTAATATGTTTCGTTGATTACTCAACGAATACAGTTTTACAATATATTAGAAGCACTCAACAAGAAAGAAAAAAAGTTTTCCTGGAGTTTTTAATACTATTCAAAATGTACTGAAAAAACGTACTGAAAAAATAGCACAGTACCTTTGAAATATATATGTAGGGATCCCTAGCGTCGAGAACCAGAAGTAATGAGAGTTACGTCCCATGTGGACTATGAATTGAGAGACCGAAGTTGCCCGTCCTCTTACAAAGCCAGCAATCCTGGAGTTAAGATGTACTTTTGCCTTCTCCCACTTTTAGTTCACCCACGCCATGTGGAATGAACATATTAAGAGCAACTCACTCACTAACTATGGTCGCAGACTACAACAACCTCATGAACAAACAACGAATAACATTGTCAACCTTCGCAACTCGTGGTAATATGTTTATAGTTCTTTTTGACTCAAGTGATGTAAACCTTTATATACAGTGTATAGAGAAAAATCATTCATTCTTGTTATTTTCATCTAACAACCATGTTAATTCCATCTAACTATTTCTTAAAAATACCCTTTGTTAAATTGGTGACGCAGCCGTGGGAACTAAATGTTCCTTTTTAAAAAAATAGAAGTGGTATTTAAAAAAACCCAAAAAAACCAAAAAAACAGAAAACAACACGCATTTTCCTGATCATGGATTCATTTGCCAACATCAACAACTTTCTCTTTCCAAGCTTGTCATCTACATCCTACGATATGATCAAATTTCACTTTTTAAAATTATTCACCAAACTTCCATTCTACGGAACATTTACAGTGACTTCGCTTTTATGTTTCGATTCATTACTAGACCTTTCACCACGTGCTTCGTAATTTCAACAAAAAAAGACAATACTACTAGCTTCCGAGCAAGAGAACGATCACATAAGGAAGAGAAAACTGAACTTTTTGTAAATAATAATTATGTAAATATTTTTTTCTCTTTCCTTTGCTGAAAATTTTGAAGATGTCAAGATGGCGGTTTCTTCTTCAACGGTTTCTTTTTCGCGCGAAACTGTGAACTATGTTGGTTTTTGCTTTAGGTTCTCTGTAGATATATTGATAATGCCATTGTTTGCTTAGTCGCTCACTTACACAATATTTTGGATACATTCTTTTGACTGTCCGATTGTTTGAAGAAAAGACAGAAAAAAACAAGTGGGTTTATTTTCTTTTTCTCCGGTGTTCGAGGTATTTTTCTTTATGGAGACGCATTTTGCCGCTTACTGAGATTGCACCAATGACATCTCATTCTATTCGCCCTACTTATACGGGCGACGTGAAGATGTGGTTCGCTCAAATGGAAGCATTTTTCGAGGCTAACAACATCGCTGAGGCACAGCAACGTCTCCTCGTCCTTAGTGTCATTCCTCCGGCACTTCTCCCAACTATTAAGAATCTCGTATTGGAGAGACCGACTGACGCTACTTACAAGTCGTTAAACGCTGAAATACGCAGCCGGACTGCACAGTCCGCCGAGAAACGCTTTAGAGCTCTGGTCCATTTGGAGCATATCGAGGATGGCACTCCATCGAACCTCTTACGTCGAATGAAAGACCTAACAGAAGTGTCGGTAGCGGTCGAAAGCAGTTGTTTTTCTCACGGCTACCGACCAACGTTCAAGCAATTTTGGCCCCCATTAGGGATACATGTTCTGTGGACCAAATGGCCGCCTCTGCGGACAAGGTTTTTGAGGTCACGGGTGCTAGAGGCAGCAAGGCCCTCGCCGCTGTTTCTCCCCTAGCTCAGGCCACACCTGGCCATGCCACCTGCGCAGCAACTCATGCAGACAGCGCAGCTATAATGGGTATGCAAAAAGCTATTCTGGAACTCACCCTGGAGCTACAGAAGCTGAAGGCCTTTAATAATACTCGTTCGCGCTCAAGCAACCGCGGTACATCTACCTCTTTCAGACACCTCCCAGGTCACCAGCTCCATCTTTATGCTGGTACCACGAGCGTTTTGCTGAGAACACGGAAAACTGTGTACAGCCTTGTTCTTTTGTGAAGTCGGGAAACACCAGAGAGGTTCGCTGAGTGCGGCAGTTGACCTCAGCGTAAAGCACCCGAACCGCCACTTCTTGATCAAGGACCTTCTGTCTCGAAGAGCCTTCCTCGTGGAATGGCCGGTCCATTGCCTAAAGGATACCCCGTGGAGTCATCCGTTACTCTGCAGGGTGTTAACCACTCGCCTATAAAGATGTACGGACAAATCTCGCTTCCCCTCAAATTCCAAAATCTTCGTAGAGATTTTAAATGGATTTTTACGGCCGCTGACTTGCCATATCCAATCATAGGAGCGGATTTCCTCCACAATTTCTCCTTGATGTGGATGTCCGAGGCCAACGTCTAGTGGATGACATCACCGGTTTCTCAATTTGTGGTCAAAGAGCCGGTGCTTCAACGGTTAGCCCAACCCTCTTCATCGCTGCCGCTGGAAACGCCTACCATTCATTGTTAGAATCGTTCCTGGAGCTCATCGATGGAAATTTTCGAGTTACCGAGCCAACTCACTCAACCGAACATTTTATTCCCACAACCAGTACTCCAGTATTTTCACGTCCACGTAGTTTACCGGCGGACAAGTTAAAGGCAGCACGGTCCGAGTTCGACCATATGCTGCAGCTGGGTATTATTCGCCCATCTACGATTCCTTGTGCTTCCCCGTTACATATGGTGCCCAAGAATTCTGGCGATTGGAGACCCACTGGGGATGATCATGCCCGATAGATATCCGATTCCCCACCTCCAGGATTTCGCATCTTCGTTGAAGGGTTGTAAGATTTTCTCCAAACTCGATTTAGTGCGAACTTCCCACCAAATTCCGGTCAGGAAGGAAGACATTCGGAAAACAGCTTTTACGACTCCTTTCGGATCCTTCGCGTTTTTGACCATGCCTTTTGGACTCAGTAATGCCGCTAGCACTTTTCAGCGGTTCATAGACGAGGTTACTCCTGGTCTGGACTTCGTTTATGCATATATAGATGATCTTTCTGTCGCTAGTTCCTCTCCAGTAGAGCATATGCGTCATCTGAACCTTTTATTTTGCCGACTCCAGGATTACCGCGTTCGAGTGAATCCCGCAAAGTGTGTTTTACGGATCCGCTTCACTGAATTTTTTAGGTCACATAATCGACGCCGAGGGTATTCGACCCCTTCCACAGCGAGTTAAGTCTATACAGGATTTACCTCACTTCGCCAGTTGCGTCACTTCCTAGGCCTAATCAATTTTTATAGACGTTTCGTTCTTCAATGTGCAAAATTACTGTTTTCCCTTACCGAGATTTTGAAAGATCGTCGTAAGAAGAATGAAGATATTTCCTTGACACAAGCACAACTCGAAGATTTCCAGACTGCCAAGACAGCACTTGCTAATTCATCTTTGCTAGCCCACCCAGTACCAGAGGCCAAACTTTCGTTTTGTGTCGATGCATCTGATACCGACGTGGGAGCAGTTTTACAACAGTATAACGCTGACAACCAACAACCTTTGGCATTATTCACCAGGAAGCTGAAACCGGTAGAAACTCGTTACAGCACATTTGGTCGGGAATTATTAGCCGTATATTTTCTCATATTCTTGCAGGGAGAAATGTTACGGTTTTCACTGACCACAGACCTCTGACCTACGCTTTGAGGGCTAAAGCCGACAACTATTCGCCCAGAGAGACAAGGCACCTCGATTATATTTCGCAGTTTACCAATGATACCAATCACATTGCTGGCTCACTAAATACAGCCGCAGACGGCTCATCACGCTTGCCAGTCAGCTTGATTTCGTCATGCCACGAGATATATTTGAGTCGTTTGGCAGCAGACCACCTGCACTCGAATCGTTGGATACTTCATCAGCCGAATTTGCGACTTGCAACCTGAAATATATGCCCTTGTCGACTACCGACAGGCAAATTATCTGCGACGTATCTACAGATTCACCACAACCTTATGTTCTCGAGACACACCGTCCAATTGTGTTCCTTGCTTTGCACAGCATTTCTCACCCAGGATCTTCAGCCACAGTAAAGCGCTTAACGGCTAGATTTTTCTGGCAAAATATGAGGCGAGAAATTATTGCTTGGTGCTGTTCCTGAATACAGTGTCAAAAATCTAAAGTCCACAGACACATCCGGACTCCACTTGGTACTTTCAGTACCCCGGATGCTCGTTTTCGACACATCCACATCGATATCATTGGACCTTGGCTAGTCAGTAGTGGATATTCTTACCTTTTGACCTGCATTGATCGTTTTTAGCGATGGCTTGAAGCCATCCCCTTAAAGGAAATTACCGCCGAGACGATAGCGCGTGCCCTGGTATCAGAGTGGATTGCTCGCTATGGCGTTCCAACCACAATTACTACAGACCGTGTTAGGCAATTTGAATCATCTTTTCTCGGAGTTAATGGAATTTACTGGCGCTCAACTCATTCGGACCACATCATATCATCCTGCTTCAAACGGAATGGTGGAGCGTTTTCACCGCCAATTAAAGGCCGCTCTTCGTGCTTATCCAGACTCTCTACGTTGGAGCGAGTACCTTCCTATTGTGTTGTTAGGAATTCGGTCTTCAATAAAGGAGGACCTTGGGTTCTCGCCGGCTGAATTATTGTATGGTGCTCCTCTAGCGTTGCCTAGGAAAATACTGCCCCCTGTTGATCTTGCTATTCAAGATTCTCTTTCCTACGTATCTCGTTTGCGCTCGTATTTTCAGGACTTACCGCCTATGGATACCAGGAAACAACCTATTAAAATTGCAGCCCCGAGGGATATTGCCTCGTGGATACATGTCTTTGTCAGAAACAACGCTGTTAATCCACCTCTCACACAACCGTACTCTGGACCCTATTGTGTGTTAGCACGTACTGACAAACGTATCACTGTAGCCATTAAGGGATCCAGAGAAACAATTTCGGTTGATAGACTAAAAAGGGCATACACAGACGCTCATAAACTTGAGCCACAAATATCCCCAATCTTTCTCTATTGTACATACACCTGCTCCCCCCCCTCACCTACATAGAAGACCACGACCTGTTCCGGTCGAAGAGTCCACTGGCCAAAAAACTCTGTCAAACAGTTTTCATCTGAACTGGCCACTATGGGGTCTTTTCTTTTTTCTTGTATTGTGTATGCGTGTACCTTTTTTTGTTTCATACATTTGCTTTGATTCCGGGTTCGCTTCAATTACCGTCGGGTTGTTCTCCTATCGTCTGGAGGAGGGTATTGTAGTGACCCATAGCGTCGAGAACCAGAAGTAATGAGAGTTACGTCCCATGGGGACTATACATTGAGAGACCGAAGGGGCCCGTCCTCTTACAAAGCCCGCAGTCCTGGAGTTAAGATGTAACTCTGCCTTCTCCCACTTTTAGTTCACCCACACAATGTGGAAGTGAACATATTAAGAGCTACTCTCTCACTAACTATGGTCGCAGACTACAACAGCCTCATGAGCAAACAACGAATAAGATTGTCAACCTTCGCACTCGTAGTAATATGTTTATAGTTCTTTTTGACTCAAGTGAAGTAAACCTTTATATATAGAGAACAATCATTTATTCTTGTTATTTTCATCTAACAACCATGTTAATCCCATCTAACTATTTCTTAAAAATACCCTTTGTTAAATATATAATAAAGTATATATTTTGATTATGCGAACATGTTTCATTTGTTAACATTTTGAATAATATTATATATATATATATATATATATATATATATATATATATATATATATATATATATATATATATATATATATATATATATATATATATATGAATATATACAAATAAAATATAGAGTTATTAACTCATATAGGTACCCTGCAATTAAAACAGACTCAAAGTATAAATACCGAGCATTATATAGTAATTATATAGTAATTATATAATTACTATATAATTGTTTCTACTTTTGGCACAAGGCCAGCAATTATAAAGTACCAGTAATGCACTGGATAATTGCTGGCCTTGTGCCAAAAGTAGAAACAATTATATAGTAATTATATAGTAATTATATAGTAATTATATAGTAATTGTAATTATAAAGTACTAGTAATGCACTGGGTAATTGCTGGCCTTGTGCCTAAAGTAGAAACAATTATATAGTAATTGTGTTTGTAACAGATAATCTGTAGGCTATCATCAGCGAGAGATAAATCAAATGAAACAAAACACCTCTAACAGCAATTTGAGGACCAAAGATATGTCCCTCGTGGTCTGCAGGCTATACGTGGTATGAGTAGTTATGCTAGAAATAATAGCCTTATCCCACTCAGTTTATAATCTCACCCATTCAAGGAGCCGAAATACAAATAAAAATATAGAGTTATTAACTCATATAGGTACCCTGCAATTAAAACACGCTCAAAATATAAATACCGAGGCATTATATAGTAATATATATGTATAAATAAATACAGTAAATTTCGTGTCTAAAATTACGAGGGTATAAGATACCACTAATGTTTTAAAAATTTAAGCTTAACCATACACTACGATATATTAATTTTATACTGACCGTATCAAAAACATTTCATCTCGCGGACAGATTTTAGACTCAATCTGTTTCGCCCTGATATATATATGAATATATGTATGTATGTATGTATACTATTTATCCAAAATAGTGTTTGGGTTTACGAAGATAAATATCTATTTTCAGCCTGTAAAAATATATATTTCGTTATAGGATTTGATGCCTTTATTAAGGGAGTCAATGGGGAGATGAAATAAATAAATTTAAAGAGGCTTCTATCATAGACTTTTGTGTCAGTGACATTTTGCATGACAACATTCACTACATTAACCTGTAGTGATATCTTATTCTTTTACACCATTCACTACATAATAATTTACTATGCACCTTAAACTCAAGATCTCAAAAGGGCTTCTGCATACACCGAGGAGAGGCAAAACGGGAGAAGTTTGAGAAATATGAGAATGAGTCGTCATATCCACCTGTTATAATGCTATTTATTTTTAATCAAAATGAATACGCATAGGATAGTAAAAGGCATATGTGAATACTTTGTTAAATTCCCTTTCTATTTCTTTTTCACTTTGATAAATTTCCTTTTTGATTTTTGGCATTTCATTGTATTTCATAGGTACATTGTAATATATATATTATTAAATGACGGACAAATTACCGAATATTAGGAAAATATATGTCTCAAAATTGATCTGCTAGAAAAGTCGGTTGTAAGCCACATGCAGCCCGTTGGCTACATGTTTGAGACCCTCTTGTACACCATTCATTACAATATATCGTACGAAGATTTTACTGTAAACCATTCACTATGTAAGTAGTCTGATGTTGTTATATGAAATGGCAATATATTTTCAATATTTCTGTAACATCAAAAGTTACATCATATTTTCCAATTTATAGCTTCAATGCATCTATGGAATAACTGCATTACATTAAAGATTGTAGTCTATCTGCCGGGATTTATACAATCTATACATTTTCATGGTAAGCTTTGAAATAGTATTTTAACCGACGTTTAGAACAACACCATCTTATGCCAAGCACAGGCAAATGCATCCACGATAGCGAACATATTTAATGTTCAACTTTATTAGTAGCTGGGCTTATTAAACTCGCTTTTAATGTACCCCCCCCATCCCCACACACGCACATGCTCACACACACACACACACACACACACACACACACACACACACATACACACTCCCTCTCCCTCTCTCACTCTCTTTTAGTGTTAGGACATTATTTATCACTTTATCTGAAGTATTTATTATGGCATTACATACCTGGTATACATTTTGGCCTTAGCTAAACATTACAGTGTTCGTCTCCTTTTTTAAGTACAATTTTTAAGTACAATAATTTCACCCTACAATTTCGTAAGTTGAAAAACGTAGATTTTGGCAATGGTTACACCGACCATACTGAGAAAATTAATAAGCCCGCATTTTCTACTACGCAGTCCGCACTCACAGACAGGTCGTAAAACCATACAACACACTTTACCGCTTCAGATATTTCTACAACGTTGTTAAGTGTCAAATATAGTTAGTATTATATTTGTTGATCGTAGGATATTATCCAATATTCGGTTTAATTATACAAATATGTACGTGGATGTAGCTCGGGCGAATAGCTAATAAGACGGCTTCGTAATCCTTAAGTCACGGGTTCGATGCTACTCCGTCATATCTATGATAAATATCACTTATAGTCTCAGGTCGACCTATAGGTTTTGGTTAAAATTGTATTGATCGAATCAGTTTTGAAGCCTTTTGGGTGGAATGTAGCTGTAATTGACAGGGCCAGCCTTGTCATACAATATATGGCACTAGATGCCCCTAAGAATTCATGTACGGATCCATGTGGCATGTTAAACCACCTTCACCTTAATTCCATGAACCGGCTCTTCCATTGATCTATAAACTGGAACATTCCTCAACATTCATCATCGAAACTGACGGAGCTCCATACCAATAAACACCACAGAATTCTATAAAACTGATCATTTAAGTTTCAGTAATACGCCTCTCTGTGACTACACACAAGGCCTCTGTCTAGTTGGCAAACTTTTAGCGTCAGCCCTTCCCATAACACGTCTGAATGGAATACATACAATAAGGTTTGTATGAAACATATTAAGACCATTGGCAAACAAGTCCCAACCGGTGTCTGTTCAAGGCTCGACCTTGACAGTTGTCAATATTACACACACGCACACTGAAACATGCATAGAGGCACTCACTATCACAGACGTGTATACATATGAACACTGTCACATACATACACACATTCTCACTATCAAATACATAGAGATATATTCACACACTGACACACACGCACACACACACACACACACACACACACACACACACACACACACACACACACACACACACACACACACACACACACACATATATATATATATATAATTATCTATACCGTCTTACAAGCTATCATGTACACGTAGAACTACACAAACAGACAACCATACACAAGCACTGTTATAACAAAAACGGACATATAACGAATTATTTTTGACCATAAATTGTTCATGTAAGTCGTTTAGACTTAATCTATCAAGAATTAAAACATTTTAAAATGAAATTATGACATTGTAGAATAGTGAGTTCCGGGATGCGTTTCCGTACATTAATTACAAAAGTGCAAAGGTGCTTCTTAAGTTATACTTTTGTAATTACTGTACGGAAACACTTCTAAAGATTCATTATTCTGTCATATATACCTAGGGTGGTGGATTGGCAGTATCGTAGATCATGGAGAAACCTTTTCGTCATCAGGGTGTCATTCTCAGCTACGATACCTGGCGATGTGGGGACACAGGGAACCTATACAAAAATATTCAGTGGATGTAAAAGAGCAAGCGGGGACTAAATTCCAAGACACTGAAAAAAATCACTGCTTTTTTGTTCGGTGGCAAATTCAAAAGAATCAATCACGTGACATCGAGGTTAATCCGTACTTTGTTATAACCACTTATAACAAAGTACTGGGTATTTCTGGAGAATGCAGTTGTATCGCGAAGTCTCTGACTGGCAAATTACATGGCTCACTGTGGATTGCGTGGTAAATATACCTCTCACAGTGAGGTTTGTGGTGGTGTCAATAAGCCTCCAGTTCTTCATATCCACCAGACGGTTGAAGTGGTGGATAAAATCGGCTCCTAGGATAGGGGTCGGCAGGTCTGCCACGACGAACACCCATTGATAAAGCCGACTCAGGCCGGAATTGAGGGTCAGTGATTTTTTCCCGAAAGTCGGAATTGACAATCGGTTCACTGCCTGCAGAAATGTCGGGGTTGGGTGTCTTTTGCCAGAGATTAGTGAAACAGGAATAACACTAACCTGGGCTCCTGTATCCACGAGGTAACGGATGCCTGTCGCCTGGTCGTTAATAAAAAATAGACGACTTTTCTTTTCAGTACCAGAGGTGAACCTCGTCGCTAGGCACTGGGTGGTATTCTGGAAAGAGCACGGGGCTTTGCACTTAGATGCCTGTGCGCCGAAATTTGAGTGATACCAGCAGAGGTTGCCAGGCAAACGATTCTGACTGGGACTTCTGGATCTTCGACTGTGAAAAGGCCTGGATCGATTGTTGCTGCGTCGCCGGCGTGTTTGAAAGTTCAAGTTCTCTACTTGATTCGAGAGGGCTTTAATTTGACCAGCCCGCTCTCTGATCATAGCCCGCAGATCTGAAATATCGGCCTCTGTCGTTGGTTGCGACATGTCCGTGTTGGTATCTTCTTAGGTGCTGTCTGTCTGGTTGCGCGTTCGACTCACGTCCGTGTCACCAATTGTTTAGTCGTTATATTCCCTTTGAGAAACTATTTAGTTGGAGTGAAATTTAAGTAAGTAAGCTAATTACTATAATTTTCTTATTTTACATTTTTCATATAATTGTTCTGCATCCCCTTCCATTGAACCACAAAGTTACTAAGACACAACCTATATATTTGCTTGCATAGGTATACATCTGTATATATATATATATGTTGGTAGATATACTAATTCTTTATAATTATCTCCAAATTATTTTGTTGAGCAAAAATTTGCCAAAATTACTACTATAGTTCATAGTAACAGCTTGGCTACTGTCTTTTTAACACCCCACTCCTCACTGATTAACCTCGATGTCACGTGATTGATTCTTTTGAATTTGCCACCGAACAAGAAGGCAGTGATTTTGTTCAGTGTCTTGGAATTTAGTCCCCGCTTGCTCTTTTCCATCCACTGAATATTTTTGTATAAGTTTCCCGTGTCCATGCATCGCCAGGTATCTTAGCTGAGAATGACTCCCTGATGACGAAAAGGTTTCTCCATGATCTCCATGTATATTCCCTTTCAGAAACTATTTAGTTGGAGTGAAATTTAAGTAAGTAAGCTAATTACTATAATTTTCTTACTTTACATTTTTCATATAATTGTTCTGCATCCCCTTGCATTGAACCACAAAGTTACTAAGACAAAACCTATATATTTGCGTGCATAGGTATACATCTGTATATATATGTTGGTAGATACACTAATTCTTTATATATATATATATATATATACATATATATATATATATATATAAAACACATGGAAAGAAAGAGGAAAACTGCGTGGTAGCACATGGGTTACATATTATAAAATTAGTCCCTCATCAGTGATTTGCCAACCATCATTGATATTTCATCGCATTAAAAATCATATACCTCAGGTTGGTGCGAGCAATAACTAAAATAAACTATTGGGACAAGTGAATCGCGTAAAGCGAGTGAGACAAGTAAACAACATAGAAGGAAAAGCAAACCGAATGTAGGAAAAAAGCAAGCATCATGATGGTTATCCGGTCAGCATAAACTTGGTGAATTTCATGAGCGCTCAGAAAACAAACCGTCCGACGTGAATGAGATGTGAGAAAGAAAGAATCTCACTAATATTTATATATATATATATGAAAAAGTATAACCCCGACGGCAGAACTCAAGCCGTTTCGACGGCTATTTCTGGAGTCCAGAAATAGCCGTCGAAACGGCTTCAGCTCTGCCGTCGGGGTCATACATTTTCCTATTTCCCACTCTACTACCCTAAGTCTTGAGTACTCTGGTGCGTTATGGTCTATCTGGTTCCTTACCACAATTCCTTTGTTATATACATATTGTATATGTATATATATATGTTATATATATATATATATATATATATATATATATATATATATATATATATATATATATATGAGAGACGTAAAATAAGAAAATTATAAAATTGACTTACTTACTAAAATATCACTCCCAACTAATTAGTTACTGAAAGGGAATAAACAGAATAAACATACTTTCCGAAGAAGCGTACAGGGAAGTCTATTCTCAGCTAAGATTCCAGGCAAAACGTGGACACAGGGAATATATACAAAAATAATTCAGTGGATGGAAAAGAGCAGAGCGTGGACTAAATTCCTAGCCATTGAGAAAATCACTGCCTACTGCGTCGGTGGCAAATTCAAAAGAATCAATCACGTGACATCGAGGTCAATCAGTGGAAAGTGGTTTGTTAAGAAGACAGCAGCCTGACTGTTACTATAGCAGCAGTTTTGGCTAATTTTTGCTCGACAAATAATTTGGAGATAATTATAAAGAATTAGTATATCTAGTAACATATATATACACAAATGCATATTTATGCTAGCAAATATATAGGTTTTGTCTTAGTAACTTTGTGGTTCAATGCATGGGGTTGCAGAACAATTATATGAGAGACGTAAAATAAGAAAATTATAAAATTAACTTACTTACTACATTTCACTCCCAACTAATTATATATATATATATATATATGTGTGTGTGTGTATATATATATATATATATATATATATATATATGTGTGTGTATATATATATATATATATATATATATATATATATATGAAGCGTACTTGACAACAGAGGAGGACCACCCTGAGAAGAAGGATACGGATGTTAAAGGCCCCCACGGCCTGAAACAAATTTAAAAGGATACTACTTGATGCTTTTGACAGTAAGGGAGAGCAATAAGAGCTGTACAGTATAGAGGAACAGTGGCAATTCATGAAAGTTAAACTGCTGTAGGCGACAGATGAGATCTGTGACTGGAACAAACCTATAGGCAGGAGGAGAGTAGCATGGTGGTGGAATAGTAAGGTGGGGGAGTCAATCAAGGCCGAAAAGCAAGCTTGGAAAGTATGGTGGGAATGTGGGAAGTAGAGAACACTCTCAAGGGGCCAAGATGGGAGCTAGGAGACAAGTGTACCTTGCAAGAACGGAAGCAGGGGAAAGAAAGTTCAAGCATGTTCTACAACGCGAGGACCAAACACATGAGGTGTTCAGGATTGCTAGACAATGTGTCAAGGAAAACCGTGATACTGTCGGGGAGAAGTGTGTCCGTAATGATGATGGTATACTTGCCATCACTGAAGGTAGCTTGGAAGTGTCACTACGAGAGACTACTAAATGAGGAGAATAAATGGGAGAAAGACAGTCTCCCCCACGTCGATCCAATAGAGGGATCAGCTGTGCAAGTTGAAGGTTGTATAATAAGTAAGGCAATCAAAGATATGAAGACAGGCAAAGCAGCTGGGCCTTCGGAGATAGTTGCTGAAATGCTGAAAGCATCTGGATCGGTGGGACACACTATGGTCTCCCGGATAGTAAATCAAGTCATACATAATGGGGTCATACAAAATGACTGGCGTAGTAGCATCTTCATTAACTGCTGCAATGGTAAAGGAGATGCCCTAGATAGGGGAAACTATAGAGGCATTAAATTAATTGACCAGGTCATGAAGGTCACAGAAAAAGTTATAGCGCAACTAATCAGAGAGCGAATTGATCTAGATGAAATGCAGTTTGGGTTTGTGTCAGGTAAAACTAACACAGACGCTCTTTTCCTTGTACGACAACTACAGGAGAAGTACCTAGCTAAATGTAAACCCCTATACTTAGCTTTTGTTGACTTGGAGAAAACCTTTTACAGAGTCCCCCGCTCCATTATCTGGTGGGCTCTTAGAAAACTAGGTGTTGATAAATCCCTCGTGAGACCTATACAAGCCATGTATAAAGAAACAGTCAGCAAGGTTAGAATTAACAACGAATATAGTGAAGAATTTAGTGTAAAGTTGGTGTTCATCCTTAGCCCCTTCCCATTTATTATTGCCCTTCAGGCTATAACAGGGGAGTTCAAGACCGGCTGCCCATGGGAACTTTTATACGCAGATGATCTAACGCTCATAGCTGAATCAATGGCTGAACTAGAGAAGAAATTCCAAACTTGGAAGCATGGCCTAAAATCAAAAGGCCTTAAAATTAAATTGTCTAAGACTAAAGTTCTAATATGTAGGAAGGAAAATAGGGCACTGGTCCCCTCTGGGAAATGGCCATGATCAGTGTGTAGGAAAGGAGTAGGCAGAAACTCCATTTGATGTCCTAAATGCAAAGTATGGGTGCATAATAGATGTAGTGGGATCACAGGTAAACTAATTAATAACATAGATTTTATATGTGGCCGGTGCTCAGGTGCAATAAGTAGCAGCAAGTTCCCACAGGATACTAGCTCCTTCCATTGACCAGATGGTTCTATAGATATAGTGGACACCTTCCATTACCTGGGTGACAAAATCAGCAGTGGTGGAGAGTGCTCTGAAAATACATAGCTAGAGCCAGAACGGGATGGAAAAAGTTCAGAGAGCTTATACCACTATTGGCCGCTAAAGGTTTCTCCCTAAAAATGAAAGGCAGACTGTATGATGCCTGCATACGAACAGAAATGTTACATGGGAGTGAGACCTGGGCATTATGTGCAGAGGATCTGCGCAGACTGGAGAGGAACGAAGTTTGAATGCTCCGTTGGGTGTGTAATAGTAATATACGTGAACGGCAAAGCATAACTGAACTAAGTGAGCAATTAGGATTAAGAGGGATGAGATGTTGTTTACTCGAGAGAAGACTACGTTGGAATAGTCACGTGATGCGCATGAAAGACGACAGCTGTATAAAAAAGTGCAGGGCGATCAAAATAGATGGAAGCTACGGAGTAGGCAAACCCAGAAAAAACTGGGACGATTTGATAAATTCCGACCTTACACACTTACACCTATCCAAGATAATGTCACTGAACCGAGAACTTTGGCGCTACGCAGTAATACAGAAGACCCGCCATGCCTAACTACAAAGCGAAACCTACAGTCAGTAGGCACCTCCTAACCAAAAATACACCGCCATCCCACTACCCCTACCCGAACCCCATCTACACCACCCCTTTCTCAGTAGAGTTATGTTGGTGCCACAACACCCAGTCCTAAATAAATGAGGTCGTGTATGTGTCACGACAAGAAAAAAAAAACACAGTCCACGCTGTAATGTGGCCGTGTAGGTAAAACGGTAAAACCCTCCCAGTCCACATTGTAAACGTGGTTGGTGTTAGGAAGGGCATCCAGCCTTAGAAAAACCCGCCAGACAGTCCTATACGAGAAAGACAACCAATCTTGCCTCACGTGGGAGAATTCCCGTCTAAACCCGCGTGGAAGATAGACGTTAAACGATGATGGTGATGATGATGATGATGATGATGATGATGATATATATATATATATATATATATATATATATATATATATATATATATATATATATATTAATGAAAAAAAAAGAACAAAGGAACTATTATGACATATATATATAAGGAAAAGAAATTGAAAATGAAGCTGGAGTATTTTACTCTATCGGTTTGACAGTTTTATGATTTTCAATAGTATTTTTAAAAATCTTACTTTCTTATATATATATATATATATATATATATATATATATATATATACTGAGTCAAAAATATCGGTACTAAGTCAAAATTAGATTGTGGTATAGCTGACTATTTACATTTCAGCATGCAGTCAAACAAACAATGTACACGTAGTGTACAATTT
>OZ024742.1:172278149-172293149 GCA_964016885.1 Eledone cirrhosa
AAATTGTTTAAAACTTGAACCACGCTCCTACTCGTGAGAGGGGTCTTTCTGCCCGTTATTTGCCACTTCGGGGTTAAATAATCGCTTATTGGGGTTTTGTGCCCAATATTCATTTTAAACCGTAAAAAAACATGGCTATAACAAATAATTGTCACAAGTCACTCCTACTCTTTCCGTCTTCTTCTTGCTCAATCGTCATTACATCAGAGAGAAGATTGTCTCTCACCCTCCCTTCTCTAAATGTGGTGTCGCCTCTTTCGCAAGCGACGCCATTAAATAAAAATAAAAATTATAGTTTCTGGTAGCTTTCACCAAGAAAACGGGCATACCGTGGAACATTTCTCCACGACGACGACAACGACGAAAAATGTGTGCGGTAAATACGGGAAGCCATTTCATTCGTATGACGTCATGAAGAATAGCAGCAGCAGCAGCCGTAACCGTAATAACAGCAGCAGAAGCAACAGTGACAAGGAAAACACTAGTAGCAGCCGCAACAACATCAGCAGCAGCATAAACAACAACACAGCAGCAGCAATAGCAACAACAACAGCAGCAGCAGCAACAACAACAACAACCACAGCGACAGCGGCGGCGGCGGTCGTAGTTCCAGCAGCAACAACAAAAGTAACAGCAGCTCTGACGACAACAACAACAGGACAAAAAAGAAAAACATATCTCGTTTGCAGGTATCGCAAAGAACCTGGAAACCATCCTTATAACAAATGAGGAATTACAGGAAGCAAAGAAGATAGTGACGAAAACTGGACACTGAGCAATCTGCAAGGCAGCCGAACAATTTTTCGAAACCCAACAGCAGTGTACGGTCACGTACCGTACATTAAGCACAACATCATGTAGGGTTGAAAGAGCCACAGAGGCTCATATACAAAAAGCTTTAGGGTCCGTGTGGCAGCGGAAAACGCATATCACCCGAGGCAAGAAATATGCCACCGTGGACGTGCTTTTTGCCACACCCCAAGAGGCAAAGGCTCAATGCTTAGTGACCCTAAGGAGCGAGGAAATGGTGTTGGTGCCCTCCTACTGCGGGCAAATAATTGTGAGGGTCAAAATGACCCACGTCCCCCCCCCCCCCCGGGATCGCCCCTTCTTGGCTGGCCGCGTCTGTCCTCGTCGGAATCGAAGATAAAACAACTGAAATGCAAGTATAGAAAAAAGTAAGAGAAGATTGGGTCGGCTCCTCCATTGAGATGTTAATTCAAACCAACCAGGAGTGCATCGAAGCTATCCCGGATGTGATCAACTTCGATAACGGCACTCAACTGCCCATAAGTGTTGAGGGCAAACGCCCGAAATGCTTTTGCTGTGGGTTGAAGACTCACATTAAAGCCTTCTGCAATAAGAAGACCCCTAGAAAGGAGAACACTCCCCTCCTTCCGAAACCGGCTCCACTGCTACCACCAACACGACAGGCGGCAAGCAGGAAGGATAGGTCCGTGGCACCCATACCCACGCCACGGAAATCAACAACAGCAGCAGCAGTGGAAGTATTAACAACAAAAAGAGTAATACCAACTACAGCTGCAACAGAGACTCCACTGCAACCATCACCAACAAGAACTAGTGAAAGTGTGGAGCTGGCAACCCTCCCCGACCTCACAGAATCGGACATGGAGTGTGAGGTAGGAGAGGGATGGCAAAAGGTCGCAAGAAGGCACAAACGCAGAAGCAGCGCATCGTCGCCTTCGAAAAGGGAGGAAAGAAATGAAAAAAGGGTAAAGGATACTGCAAAGAGACTTACAGCAGCAACACCAACAACACCATCACCACACACACTAGTACCACCATCACCACCGGCGACAAGCCCACCGCCAACAACAACGACACCTTCCACACCACCACCACAAACACCAACATCGCAAACACAACAACAAACACACACACCCAGCAATAACGACTAGAAAATAGCAGAACCACACCCCACCCCCGAAAAAACAAATACACGGCAATAAACACAGACAACAAGAAACTAATGACTTACTTAATTGAACACGCAGACATTTCACAGCATGACTACATAATACCAGCACCAATCAAAACTCCAACGAACATAAGACTGGTAAGAATAGCACAGAAACAACACAAATATTAAAACGAAATTCCCCAACGCAGTTGGTGATTTCAGAGACCTATGAGGGACACTGAACCGGAGCGTATATTCGGATATACTCACAGAAGAGCCGACGACCAGCCGAAGGGACGAATCAACGGTCCCTTCACCAGACGATCAAGTGAAAAGGGATGGGGAAACCATCCTTCCTCTATGAGAAGTAAGGTAAGTGGTCTTTCCCATCTTTTTCACTCCATTTCAACATGACCTCAATCAGAATAGGCAGCATAAATGCGCGTGGCTTGGGGTCGTCATGGAAGCAGGACAATCTGCTCAACGACCTCAGGTTACTAAACACAGATGTAGTGGCAATCAGCCAAGCTAGAATCTCCGAAACACGGGCCTTCGCACCGATCTTCGGCGGCTACGATGTGTAAGCATCTCCCAGCCGTCCTGGGTCGGGGCAGGAGGAGTTGCTGTGCCTTTTCAGAGAGGTTTGGATCTCGCCATACGGGCCATCTTCCTGGACCCAGAATGTAAGTTGGTGGTGCTGTACGTGACCAGCGGAGACGGGCAAGCTTTCAGGCTAGTGGCCGTCTATGCCCCGACAGGAGCAGGGCGGCCTGATTTCTTCCGGCGTCTGGAGAGCTTTCTATATCTTTAGTGTTAGTGGGGGACTGGAACGGGATTTTAGATGCACGCTGGGACTGTGTGGGATTAGCGGATAGGGGAGGAGGGTGCAAGAGACTCACCAACCTGCTCAGGCGTTCTGAACTGTCTGAGAGGTACCGATTGGATTTCCCGAATGTGCCAATGTGGACTTGGAAAAACCGTATCGGGTCATCCAGATCATATCTAGATAGAATATTTTGTAAGGAAATAGGTAGATCTAGCATAGGCTGTCCACAATTCAAGATAGTCAGCTACACGGACCAACATTTCGTGATCTGTGTGCTTGACTTAGATAGGCCTCATAGACGAGGACCTGGCTACTGAAAGCTAAACGCGTCCTTACCAGCGCGCAAGGCCTACAGAGACCGGATTAGCAAACGAGTTAAACGAGCGTTGACGTGCGCCATCGTCAACAACAAGTGGTTGTTTGCCCTGAAAAGAGCGATTAGAATAGAGTCGATTAGGTTTACTAAGGCATTAGCTATAGAGAAAAATAGAGCAGAGGGAGAACTAGTTAGAAAATTAGACGAGGCGCTTAGCAAAGGCATCGTGTCCGACGTACTGACGGCAAAATTACCCTTGACCAATTTTTCAATGCAAAGCACGAGGGCTGCGTTGTCAGAGCTAGGGTGCATGCTCTCAGGCACGAGGGGTCGAAAGCAGTTCAATGGGGCCCAGTGCCGGAGCGCGTCGTGGAAACAAACCACGATCCAGTTTGGTGGACCATGACGAGCGCATGCATCTCGATCCCGGGCAAATGTGTGAAGCTTTTCAGCGACACTTCGCTCAGCTGTTCGGGGGCAGCGGCGAGCCGGATCGAGGGATGGACTTTAGTGTTTACCTCGATGGACTGTCGCGGCTCTCGGCCACTGAGGCGGAGTGTTGCGAAAAGCCGATAACAGGCGCTAACGTACGGGAGGCAATGGCTGTCTGCACAAGGGTTAAATCGCCACGTTTTTTATGGTCTGCCCTATGAACTTTACGTACAGATGCCAGACTTGTACGGAGGCCTCTTGGCGGACGTCTACTGCAACTGGTAACAGAACGGGAGAATTCCCAGCTCTGTGAGAAAGGATCCGAACAAGGGGGATAACATAGATAATTTTAGGCCCATAACTCTGCTAAACACAGAGTTCAAGATTTTGGCCAATGTGCTAGCAAAGAGGTTGGCGCTTGTCGTTGGTGGTCTGGTGGGAGAGGCGCAGACATTCGCCATTGCCGACAGATCCATCCACGATAACCTTCACCTCATGCGATACATCGTAGAGAGGGTAGCTAGGGCACGGGTGGGTCCTTGATCAATTTAGATCAGTCGAAAGCTTTCGATAGGGTCGACCATCGTTACCTAGCGGCAGTCCTGAGGTCGGCTGGCTTTGGGCCTGTCTTCAAAGGCTGGATCGCTCCCATGCACAGCGACATCTGCTCTGTGGTTAGAGTGAACGGTCACCTTTCGGAACCGTTCAACATCATGCGCTCGGTCCGCCAAGGATGTCCCCTCTCGTCCCTCTTGTACGTAATGATGCTCGAGCCATTACTGCACAAACTGGAGACGTTGAGGGGGATCCCATATAAACTAGGATGCGGAAGTCCCGTGTCAGCATGTGCGGACGATGTCACCGTAGTTGTGTCGAACGCCAGACATATCGAGGCGATCGGCACTACACTAAGAGAATACGAAGCGGTGACAGGAGCAATGATCAACCAGGAAAAGTAAGTGGGCCTGCAGCTCGGCACCTGGAGAGGCAGGTCCATGCCGTCCAACAGCGTCGTCGGCGCGCTGGACGTACGGACCAGTTCAATTGCTCGGGGTCTGGTCCGGTCCGGATCTCCAGACGGTGAAAAACTGGGACGAGGTGACGAGCAGGGTGGCTTCTCTCACCCAGAAACGGGCCGATAGGAAGCTATCCCTGAAATGTCGAGCGGAGGTGGCTAACGCGTATATCGCATCCGTCATCTACTACCGCCTGACCGTCGTACCTTGTCCTAAGCCCCGCCTGACTACGTTGGAGCGTTTGCTCTTTCGTTTTTGTGGAAGGGACTCGCTGCAATGGTCAGGCGGTCCATGTGCTGTCAACACCAGCTACGTGGTGGGCTGGGAATGCCGTGGCTGATGATGCGCAGACACGCGCTCAGGCTACGACATCTCCACCTCTTCCTCGACGGTGATCAGGTGTGGTCTCCGTTTGCTAGACGCGTCTTTCCCAGATCGTCTCCTTGATGGAGCTGCAGTCCTGGGTCAAGTGAAGACCGAGAGGGAGCGCTTGGAAACTGGAATGTCTTCAGGCGCTCACAGCCCTCGACCAATCGGGCAATGTGATCGGTGGAAACTCCACCTTGGCGTTCTATAGAGGATTAGTGGAGGGGAAGAGCGACGACGTACTTGGGAAAACTCTAGGCGTCGACGAAAATCAACTAGCCAATCTCTTCGGAAGAACTTTCGGGCCGGGGCCTATGGACAACTTCCAGAAATCCCTGGCCTGTCACTCCTACCGAATGAGTTTTGCCAGTTCAGGATAAACTCTACAGGCATGGAGGTGCCGTCAGCCGGGCATGTCCGTTATGCGCGCAGGGCGATGAAACCGTCCTGCACGCACTCGTCTAGTGTCCAAGCATTGCTGACGTGTGGGTTTATGTCGAACACCTGCTGTCGCGTGTATGACGGATCCAGCTGTCAGCTGAGTCCATCGTGAGGATTTCCCCGCCCTCTTCCTTTAGCCGGGAAGGGCAGGCAGTTTTTATCTGTCTGGTGGCCATGGCGAAAGAGATAGTATGGTGGACACGTTTGAAATGCCCTGATTAACTTTTTCAAATTTCATTTAAAAAGGAAAATCTGGGTAGAAAGGGAAGTGCTCTCTTCCCAGCATTTTGTTGAAAGATGGGTGAGAGAGGCAAGAATGGCCCGAGTGAATGGGCCTACTCTGAGTATGTGTCTGTAAATTAAAGGTGGAACACTGGTAGAGGGTACTTGCCCTGATGGTCAGGGTCACTGTGGCTTTTTAATGGGCTTTCTTCACGAATGTCCCTCGGAAATCTCCCCCCTATTGGGGAATTTTTTCATTGTTCTATTATTACATCCTCTGTTTCTTGTTTTTTACACGCAGAAATGCCCATTTGTACCGTCCTGTATTGTCCTGTACTGTTCTTAATGTCTACCTTATGTAGACCCTTGTGGTTAATAAAGAAAGCATTATTATTATTATTATTCTTTGAATCTCAGCCATTGATGTTAGTTAACTGGAAAGTTTGTTGAAATGAATATCAAGCCACTACCGGCAGCCTCAGATATTCAGGACGTATCGGAGGGTTCTTGCTGTTCCCAGCAAGCATGCCTTTTGAAGCGTTCCAAAGAGCGTGAAGGGGCTAATTTTCTTTAACCATCCCTGGAAACTATTTGAGATAGTACCTAGTGCGCCTATGACAATCGGGACCACTTTGACTTCATGGCAGTTCCAAATCCTTTTTAACCTCCCATTTTAATTCCTGGTATCGGTTAATTTTCTCCCTCTCCTTCTCTTGCACTCTCGTGTCGAATGGGCAGGTCACATTCACAATCATGCACGATCTTTTTTCTTTGTCCAAAACCACCAGGTCAAGTCTATTGTGTTCCAGTTTCTTGTCCGTCTGTATCCTAAAATCCCACAGCACCTTTACTTGATCGTTTTCTATCACCGACTATGGCTTATGCTCATACCACTTCTCAGAATGTGGTAAATTGTTTACTTTGCATAGGTGCCAGTGGATCACCCTGCCCATCACATCATGTCTCCACCCCTTATAGTGAGTCTGGGCTAGGTGTTTACACTCGGATACAATGTGAGCCACAGTCTCCTCTCTCCACAGATCCTGTACAGTGGGCTAGCCTCCTCCTTGTAAACATGGTGTTTCAACAACTTCGTTTTGAGGGCCTGCTCTTGCGCAGCCATTAACATTCCTTCTGTAGCCTTTTTAAGGTCTCCTCTTTTCAACCAGTTCCATGTCTGTGGATCTCTGAATTCATTTTTCTCAAAGAAGGTACTATGAAGGGATTTTTCATGAAGGTTGCTCTTTTTCCTTGTTGTTATTTCCTCCTTGGACATCCCCTGGTCTATTGTCCTCTTCTTCAATACAGTTCTGAGCATTGGCTCCTTACTATCAGTCACATATTTGTGATGTCCAAATAAAATACAGCAGCAAACAAAAAGAGCATATTCTCAGATCACACCTATTAAACTCTGATTCCTTTCCATTTCCATTTCTGATACTATTTGCCGGTCGCAACTGCTGGAATTCAACGACGTTCAGCTATTGCTTTACCGACTATGTAAGGGTAAAAGACCAGCTTGGACACGATATAAATCATATTCAGACCGTAGAGAGCCAAAGACAATATTGAAGCATCAAATCTGACTCTCTAACGTTTCTGCCAGTACAAATTCCAAATATTCAAAAGTATTCCTAGGGGAGACAACCACGAAGACACACGGTCATTTATTTTTTCTTCCTTTTCGATGTGTCTGAGAAAGAATGTCAACTCCCATGACAATACTCAGGGCTTCCAGGAAGATGCAGAGTGACACAATGTGTGACAGTTCTGGCGCATTGAATTACAGTTGAGTCCACCCCATGGCCTGTCAAATAGTTTTTGTTTCCGACTTCAATCGCAGAATATTAAGGTTTAAGAAGGTCCTATATATATAACATAACCACAGTCTCAGTTGTGTGTATGTGTACAGATTTGTGAGTTTAATGCATATCCACTTACATCATTTATACGCAAACAGAATCTCTGCGTTGTACAGTCTACTAAATATAGCCGTCAAAACAATCTCAAATTATACTCTAAAAAGGAAACATTAGAGTCTGCATTAAGCAATTTCTGGAAAAGCTTTAATAATGTTTATGATCTTAGTTTTATTGTTCATCCTCCGTCGGTTCCCACAACGAGTGTTCTATTTCTTTGAACAACAAAACAATCTGCTCGTCCAAATATTGTACAACTGACTCAGTATTCCAGAACCATATGAAACCTTTACGTAATTCTCAGGAAAAATCAGCATGACACTGTATGGGACTAAGCTGATCATTTGAAGTACATGGCTTTCCCAGTTGAGTAGACTGGAACAACATAAAATAAAAGCCATGCTCACGGAAACCACACTCGTCCTAGAATGGATCTCTGGAACTTGAAATCAGGAGCCGAACAGTTCTAACAAGCTAAGCCGTTAGTCTTCATGAACATCGATATGTTTGTCTAGAATAAGGCTAGGGAACGAAACAAGAGAGACACAAACATCAACCCTGAACTTGTTTATTCATCTCTATATTCGGCACGTACCATAATTTATGGTGAGTTACCCTATTCGAGAAGAATACGTGAGTTACAATATTCGACAAGGTTCTGGAGTAACGCCAACACCGATTATTAATAATGAATTACTATAATTCGTGGTGTTAACTGCACATATTTTTCGACTATGAGTTTCACTCCTTCACATTAGGTTTCAGCATGTTTTTACGGATATATTATCATTTGAAAGTTTTACTATGCATTTCTGTTTATCGCTTCATATTGTCCCACAAGCAATTTCCGAGCAGCTTGTTTTTCTCTAGACCTTTGACCTACAGGAAATAACGAAGGGATCTCCCTCTAGTTGTTCGAAATTACAGCAATCTTTTCCCTGTGTTAGTTAATATGGATGATAGAGGCTCTTCTTCTTTCCTTTTCTGTATTTCTGATGTGTATTTTCCACCATATATCTTCATGACAAGTTGGATACTTTGCTACTGTTGAAATAATTGTGAGGGTTAAGTGAGATTGTAGAAATTATACTGGACTTGAATCATCTACAATACTGTATGTATATATATATCATATTCGTGAAAAGAACCCCACTCTGAAAACGGTATGTAACTCAACGGAATCTTGCCGTTCTTCAAACGACGTTGACTCGTTAATATTTCGGTTCAATAATATTTGCTTCAAGACATATCACATGAACTTGCTAACTACTAATATTGCATAAAGTGTAACAAAAAAAGTTGAAATAATTTCGTTTAGTTATGATAAAAGGTTGTTGAATGCCGGCTAAGTCTCTTTCTAAGAAGAATATTAACATATATGAATGGATGGAGGATGGGACGTTAAATGTAACAACAAAACAGTAAATGAATGCCTTTAAATAAAGATATCAATAGTATTATTCCCCAAAGCATGAAGTATAAATGCAAAACATAGACCACAACTAGAAATATTATTTGGTTTTACATGTCATGTCAGAGGGAGATTGCGGCAATACTGGGGCAATTTCTTAATTAGATATGAACTGAATGGCCCTTTCCAGACATCTGTTATGCTTTTCCTAATATGTTCTCCTAACATCATTATTTTGCCGTGCTTGTGTATGTGGCTGAATATGCTCGCGTATATATATGTACATATATGGTGAATAAACACGCAGTGTGAGTGTGTGAGAGATATTCTTTTATATTTCTCATCCTGCTGTGTCTCTGTCCTTGTCATACTTGATGCCATCATCTGCTTAGTCAATGCAATCTTTCCAGTATATAAGGTTTTGTTCATATAGCAGAGATGTTTTCTGCTGGAGGGATATAGCCAAGCACAACCTTTTACAAAGAAATCAATCAACTTTCAATTGA
Source organism: Eledone cirrhosa (assembly GCA_964016885.1). Lineage (NCBI taxonomy): Eukaryota > Metazoa > Mollusca > Cephalopoda > Octopoda > Eledonidae > Eledone > Eledone cirrhosa. The sequence goes on from OZ024742.1 coordinate 172,287,529, forward strand.
ATATGTGGTTATGTAATAGTGTGATTCATGATACGCAGACGCAGAATAGCTGTATGGTTAAGAAGTTCTCTTCGCCATCATAAGCTCCCAATTTGATTTTGCCGAATGGCATATTGCGCGAGTATCATCTATCATAGAAGTGAATTGACTGAAGCCATGAAAATGAAATTGCGTGGTCGAGTAACGCTCCAGAGCCCGCGAATAGACTATACCGGTAATTGAAAGAGCCAGTTTCGTTACACATACGCTGAACGCCCCTGGCGCTTACGTTAATGCCATACTTTTCTATAGAGTGCTGAGGCACATCATTATGCAGGAGAGACGGTACTTGTAATTGTACTAGCCAGTCTTTTCAAATACTAAGTGACACTGAAAACGCCATAAGAATTACATTGTTTGTGTGTTTCTGGAATCCCACGCCATTGCCTTATAAAGGTCACTAACAGTCTGCTCCATTGATAGAACCACTGGATCAAATTTGATAAAATTATTAATGTAAAATCATGAAATTACGACGAGGGTGTTCATCACTCACCCATACATGCCTGTGATTATTGGGGCACTGGTATATGTTAGTAACTGCCTAAATACAAATCTTGAGAAGCTGGGCTTCACAGAAACAGAAAGAACACAACTAGTTAAGAAATTGCAAGTACAATCCATTAATGGAACAGTAAAAATATGTAAACTATTTCAAACATTTTGCATCTAATAACTACACATGTACATATACAAAGCGTATGCACATGCATACATACAACTCAAAACGTACACATCCCCACATACAATAACATCCATACACATGAATGCATGCATGCAGACCTGCATACATATCTACTTAGTTGATATTGTGTAAATTCCAATGAGAGTGTCTTGTAACTATGTTAGAAACCGACTCTCTCTCTACTGGTAAAAATTTGTGAAATTATATAACATACATATTCACATACATACATAATGGCTTCCCCCTCGTTATCGAGTATGACCATTGCACGTTATACCATTATTAATAATTATTAATTAATTCTATCGTCAATGCCCGTGTGTGAAGCTATTTTTTAAAGTGACGAAATACTGTGCACTGAGCCAATTCCGCTCACTGAGCAACAGTAGCTATAACCCGAAAAGAAGAAAAGATCAACATCATCGGTAACTACTGAGCCACAGATTTTATATCGGAGTTATCCCAGTTTCCTGAGTTGCCTTCTCATAGAATGCACTGACAAAGGCTAGGGGTACTTCACTCCCAGTGGTTTAACTGCGCGATGGGGTGTCCAGCACGACTTGTTCTTTGTCCACGCGCATACATACATACATACATACATGCATATATTGTCTGTGTTAAGGTGTGTATGATATGTGTCCCTCTTTATTAATTCGACAAAATGAACCCTATAAAATAAGACTTGGAATGGAACTGATCAACTAAATTTTCGAGACGATGCCCCAGTTTAATGACTGAAACAAACAATAGAAAAAATAAAAGAAGAAACATAATGTTCATAGGGTGAGAGAAAATAATAATTTCTACAAGGGTAAGTAAGATGAAACGAGAAGCAAATAATGTGTTCCAATAATATTAAAGAACATGCTGTAATCGCTTTCTTTTCGCTACGAAATATATAAGAATATGAGGAAGGGTATTAAAGAAAACTAGCTCCACGAATCAAAGATAGCATTTAATAATGTTATTGTATTGTACACGAGTGATATGGTTTAATATTGCAGAAGAATTGATTGTAACAGAATATCTTTTCTTATGAAACGTCCAACTTGTCTCAACAACATTCCTATTGCTTTGTGTATGTTAGAAAGAAAGTTATTAGCAATCAGCATGGTATCAATATAATGATTTCTCACACAGACATATTGATCTCTCCCTCTCCTTCTCCTTCACTTTAAAGAGTGAGAGAGTGAGAGGAAGCGAGTTAGTTCTACAACAATTTAGCAAACCATACATGGGGACGCACGTTACACCAAGTGGATTTTCAACACGTGCTCACCGCAGCTATACACGGGTTGAAAGTCAGCTCGGTGAAACGCTAGTCCTCGAGAATGGTGTGCTAATTTGTTGTGGAAATAACTCCATACCAAACTCGTCCTCTGGACTGAGTGCTCTAATTACTACGGATATAACCGCCCGGTTCTTTAAGGGTCAAAGCAGCGATTCTTTGCATAAACTTTAATCTGTTATTTTAATGTGTGTATATATATATTTTTATATATATATATATATATATATATATATATATATATATATATGCACACACACACAATTATATATGCATTTGAGGTGTGTGTGTGTGTGTGTGGGGGGTTCGCACGCATGACTCTATGGCCATGGTATCCTCTTCGAAACCACCTGGTTCGGGGTTTCGGCCGACTGCCCGTCATCTAGCACAAGTATCTTCTACTTTGGCATTGGATTGTAACTGAAATTTCTAGGGGGAATCTCTATACTAATATTTACTAAAATGTATTAAGACACACGTATTCACTAGTTAGTTGCTGGTTGAAGGTTTAAGAAGTTAATTTTATAGTGATATGATCCTGTGTTCGATCTCAATGCTGTAAATCTATGGAATATGTCATTTACCATAAATACGGATCTATCTAAGCCTTGTGAGGAAACGTTGGTAGACGGAAAGCCATCGAATGGAATAAACCTGTAATAGCAATGGCTAACTTAGCATTTTACGTTGAATCTTACTGAATATTACGTTGCAAGGACTTGTCTACAGAATAATGAGCGACTTGCATTTAAATATCACGAACAAGCAGATCCATTTCACGAAAAGCAAAATAGTCAGCGTCGTAGCGTCGAAACTCCATCCAGTTGAGCGAGAGAAACAAATTTACAGTTTACAAATAAATGGAATTATATATATTTATGAATGGAAAAGAATGAAACGAAATTTCATTTCTCACTCTTAGTACGGCTGATACGGCGTAATTCGGGCTGTTTGTTTACAAACAAACCGAACATTATAATAAATCTTCGGTAAAGCCATACGTACATATATATATATATGTGCATGTATGTATATATATATACATACTACTGTGCGTCTGTACACATAAATATATGTACGTATACATACTTATATTTAGGTATGAGCCGTACTAAGAGTGAGAAATGAAATTTCGTTTCATTCTTTTCCATTTATCGTTTTCGATATGACCGGCCGACTAGCTCACTCGATATGCAAATTAGGCTGCTCAGCCGTTAATATGCATAAGGAAAGTATATATTTCAGACGTTCAATCATCTGGCAAAAAGGAATATGATGCTGACGATAGCTAATAAGCTTGAAACCAGTATATCGTTCCTGTGTCAGTGTTGAACAAAAGGGCGACGATGGTTGCCGAGCATTGTACGGCGTAATTCGGGCTGTTTGTTTACAAACAAACCGAACATTATAATAAATGTTCGATAAACCCATACTTACATATATATATGTGTGCATGTATGTATATATACATACTACTGTGCGTCTGTACACATATATGTATGTACGTATACATACTTATATATATATTTATATATGTATATATATATATATATATATATATATATATATATATATATATATATATATATATATATATATATATATGTGTGTGTGTGTGTGTGTGTGTGTGTATGTGTGTGTATGTGTGTGTGTGTGTGCGGGCAAGTTTGTGTAATCATATAAAATGCACCAGAGACATTGGCGGGGAATGACACCAATTCATATTATAACATTAGAGATTCACATATCTAAACACATACCTATGTTTCGAAGGTTTCGACTGCTATAGACTGTTCAGATTTTATGAAAATTAAGTGAAGTTACATTCTAGTTGTTACGTCAAATTGGAGGAACTTAAATAATACATGAAGGAACGTATTAGATATGGGAGAGGTGGACGGCTGAAATGAAGAAGAACCAAGTAGTGCTAAACTAAGGAATATGCAGAATGTGTTCGTGAGTGGGGATGGGCTGTACGTGTATGTGCGCGCGCGTATGTTCGTGCATTGTAACTGGTAATAAACGTAGCAGTTGTGCTATTTGAAAATTCAAATCCCTGCTAATTTAAGATTCATAAAATCACCTTGTTGTTAAGTACGGTATATTTCTGTATATTTGCTTTTGAGGTGAATATTGATTTTTCAATGTCATAAAGTTATTTTAGTATTACAAGAATGGGTAAGGTTTCTAACTTATATTGAGATATTTATAGTAGGAAAATAATTTATTCCAATGTTTAAGCTGTAAGAATATGCCAATTACTTTTAAGACCTTAGAAAGGATCGTTAATGATATTATTAATGGGAAGTGTTATCCAATAACATGAAGAAATTATGCAGTGACCACTGAATAATATCTGAGGTTAACTGGATGAAAGCTAAGTCTGGAGATAGAATAAACTATAATAATTCTTGGAATAACATTTTACGATCACGATGAATATAAAGCATCTGACTGAGGTTGAAGGCATTATTGAAATTGTGAATTTTTATGAAATAGGATAATATGGTAGGAGCTCCGCAAGATAGGGTGGCAGTTGTATCGAGTGTCGCAAACATTGTCCGCGGAAATGCCTTTGCAGATTTGTCCGCGGGGCGCTGTCGTAACAGCGTACTGACCTAGGGGTAGAGTCTGTCACCCCTCCCCTTTCCCCCTCTCTCTCTTTCTTCTGTTGCCTAATAGTCCTTGCTTTTTCCTTATATTCGTGCTCTTTCCGTCCTTGTCATCTCATTTATGGCATTTATAAACTTCTTTAATTTCCAACACAGCCAAATTTGCCCTTATTTAACACTTCCCCATTTTATTTCGTTAATTTTGTTTGAATATTTCCATCATTGTATAACTTCTGTTTGAAAATATAGTTAACATAAACTATTAATTATCGACTCTTTAAAACATAAATCCGTTACGATAACATTGTGTTGTAGATATACAGGCCCCCCAAAAATAACCAGTTTCCAGAGATCCGGAAAATCCAGAAAATCGACTTTATTCTGAAGTTACAGGCTTCGTATTTGGTGCTTTAGTACCCAGTAGTCCGTTTTCTTTCTGATACTCTATGTTTCGCACTCACCCGCCGATTTTATTTTAAGAATTTTCAAAGGATGATTAAATATTAAATAGATATTATTTTAGAGTAATATGTAGTAATTTCATTTGTAAAATACAGTTTCGTTCTCTACTTTTCATTGTTCCTTTACATAATTTAAAGTATATATGTGTTTATATATATATACAGTTCCGGTGATGGGGACAAACTTCGAAATCAAACTTGCCGGAAAAATGGGTCGGAATGATGTTTTCTTTGTTGTTTCGTCGGAATATCAAGAGAAATGCTCATGACGATGTCTGCTAAGGAGGAGGGTTTAACCGAAATGGACATTTGGTTTGGATGAATAAAACAATGTGAATTCTGCTACGTTCATAGGAGGGCTATGCGGGGAAGTTGAACACGTGAGTTGAAAAGCTAATCAATGTAGTCAATGATGACATTTCATCTCAGAAAAATTATGTCTATAAGTACTAATCACAAACGATCTCATCCGGCGTCTGCTAGCGTGGAATGCTACTTTATATTAGCTAGCAGCATAACTAGACATATTATATACA
>OZ024742.1:172298149-172408149 GCA_964016885.1 Eledone cirrhosa
TGTGATGCGGTCTGTTTCACGGGCGCGGATGAGAGCAGCTAGGATCAATGTGGGGCATTTCCACGCTGGATGAAGCAGGAAGACATGCGAAGGGAATGGGTTTCGAAATCGTCGTCCTGGCTACAGAGTCGACGAAGACGGAGGAATTGGGAATACGGTATGGAATGTGTGGTGTGGGTTGGATGGGAGGAGGTGAAGTCTTGATAATATTGGGAGTCTGTTGGTTTAATGAAGACGGAAGTAGAGAGGGTGTGGAGAGTGTGATTAATAGATAGAGAGAAATCTAGAAAAGCGACAGAAGAATCGGAGACGGAGGCGGTGGAATTGAGAGCAGGGGAAAAGTGTCAGGACCCCGACGGCAGAGCTCAAGCCGTTTCGACGGCTATTTCTGGACATAAATAGTCCAGAAATAACCGTCGAAACGGCTTGAGCTCTGCCGTCAGGGTCATACTTTTTCCTATTTCCCACTCTACTGCCCTAAGTATTGAGTACTCTGGTGCGTTATGGTCCATCTGGTTCCTTACCACAATTCCTTTGTAATATATATATATATATATATATATATATATATATATATATATATATATATATATATATATATATATATATATATATATTTAAACAGATGTTTAAGCGAATACACTATGCTTTTACACTTACATGGATCTTTAGATACTGACAGAGGCCACTTAAAATTTGTAGACGCATATGTAACCATTTCAGAGTATTACGGACGCATTTTAATGTGAATACCGTATTCAAATATTTCTGATTAATGTTTGTTTGCGCATGTATCTCTCACTCCCACGTCTCTATCTCCTTCCCTCGTATATTACCCTCGCTTTCAGTTTTTCTCTCTCTCCCTTACACCCTCTGTATCTTTCACTCTTTCTCTCTCTTCCTTTTACTCTTTCTCTCTACTATGCAAAGTAACATTACTATATTTAACACATCATATTAATAGAGTGCAATAACCTGCACACTACAGCAGTGATGCACTAAATGGAGTATAATAAACTGCATGTTACTGCAGTGATGTTCTAAAATATAGTTCTCAGTTGCATTTAGACATTGGTATAGCAATATCGATCACATAATTGGTTGCAGCTGCATTTGTGCAGATATCAGCAAAAATGACATCAACAATATTAACATCAACACTAGCATCTCTAACAATAACCACAACAACAATACTAAGAGCGACACAAACAATAACAACAACATGAGCAACACTAACAGTAACTGCAACAATATCAATACTGGCCTCTCTAACAATAAATACAACGGCAAACCCGGCGTCACTATCAATAACGACAACACCAACAACATCAATATGAATAACTACAACTATAACAGCAAAAACTAAATGAACGCCCACACTATCAATAATTACAAAACAAACATTAATATCACACAAGCTTCATTAAGTATAACTACAATAACAACAGCAATACCAACATTACTATAAATAAATAAATACAGCAGCAACAACATAAACAATATCAGCAACAGCCTCACCAACAATAACGACAGGAATTACGACAGTAACAATAACAATTTTATCAACAACAACCTTTCTAATAATTACTACAACATAAACACCAGCCTCACTAACAATAACACCATCACTAACAATGATATTAAAGACAACTACATCAACAATAGCAACACTAACAGATAACTGCAACAACTATGTGAGCATCAGCAACATTAATATTATTAACTGAAACTACTGCAACAACAATAACAACTGCAGCTATATCGATAGCAACAACAAAAAAACATTAGCAACAACACCAAAATCATTGATAGTCGTAACAAAGACACAATAGAAGCAACGAATTTTTTTTTTGGTGCTGGGGCTGTCGATTAAATCGACCCCAGTACGTTACTGGTGTTTTACTTTATCGACCCCGTAACGATGAAGAGCAAAGTTAACTTCGGTGGGATTTGAACTCAGACCGTAAAGCGACGTAACCCTATACTGCAAAGCATGGCGTCCGACTCTTTACCTTTACTGCCAATCCACCTCCACAAGACACAATAAAAATAATAGCAACAAAGTAAAGAAATAGGAGAGAAAATAATAACAACAACAACAACAACAGCACCAATTACAACAAGATGGCAATAGCAACAATGAGAGTAGCTATCTCCACCATAAATACTCTAAGGATTGCAGCACCACCACCCAGGAGGACAGCACCCAACCACCATCTCTACCATTAATAGTATAATAATCACCAATAACAATAATAACACCAATAACATCACCAACGGCAATAACAAAGATAATATCACCATTAACTATAACAGCAAAACAACTAAAATAACATAAATAATAACATCAACAATAACATCAATACCACGATCACGACTAACAACAACAGTAACAGCCGTAACATTATCATTAAAAAAATATATATAACAATATCAAAGCCTGACAACGACCACCACTTACAACAATAATATCACTAACAGCCAAAATAACATTTACAATCCCCACCAACTCAATAACTAACATCACAGGACAGCAACAAGTACAACGACAACGATAAAATGCGCAATGATTACTACTATAATGCTATCTATTTAGTTTTTTCTTCTTCAATTTTACGTCTAGATATTATCAAGAGAGTCATTGCAGGTTGTCTTGCAATTTTTAGAAAGGTCGTTGACTTGGAAATAAAGATTGGAAGTGTCTTGTTTAGAAATGATTAGTTAACACAACTATTGTAAACATCTCTCTGTGAAATGGGCAATGATACACATTCTAGTATATTTCCGCGCGTGAGGTATTATCTCCAACGATTTGATGATACAAACCAAAACATTATAGCCATATACAGCGCTGAACTCTAAGAACCGTTAGAGTGTAAAGAACAACTTACAGCAGAATGGCCTCAGCCGTTGATTGTTCTTGATTAAGAATGGTGTGCCAGAGATTGAATATAATTGACTCAGCAGAGAGCTGCATATCTTAATAAGAGAACATAGTTACGCGAAGAATTAGTTTTACTAGTATCAGAATATAATTGGTTGAGGTGAAATGTGGCTGTACTAGGTACCTAATGTCATTGGCTGAGGTGTGTCATGGTTGAAGAAATTGCAGAATAGGATTGACTAAACTGGGACCTTGTTATTTTAACGACAGAATCTGACTAGACCATGTGAGACTTGGTGATACAATTCACTTTTAGCTTGGAAACATCAAATTTATCATTTATTTGATAGTCACAAATAGTTCTGCACAGAACTGATAACAATAGAGTATACCAGCAAAAGCTAAACTAATCTAATCTCAGAATGGGAAGAAAAAACAATACTCAAACTTGCTCAACACTTGTACACGTATGTATAGTATATTAAGGAAATATTAGGAAACACCCATTTCGTGGACGATTAACAAACACATTTTGAAAAGTTGTATTTGGGAAATCTGTTGCAATACAAGCTAGAAACACAAGAGAGAAAACTTGTGCAGATTAAATCAAATAAGTAAAAAAATTAATTAACAATTAAAAAATATATTTCATGATATTTCAAGTTTAAGAATCTTCCTTAAAAACAGAAAGGACATTCAGGGGGATTTTGATAACAGCCCAACCAACACACACCTTTTCATTTGTTTTGAAAAAGAGGTCTTAAGCACGTATGTATGTATGAATACATAAGTGCTGGTGAAATCATGTGGGGAGGGCTTAGTGGCAAAGAGAGCATTTTGTATATCTGACAGAGCCCAACTCCTCTCCAAGTGTGACTGCAGCCGATTTCTTCCAGAGAAAAAGAGAAAGTGATAGCGAGAAATGAGAAAGAGATTTCGAGGATAAAACGAACTCAATATTGGACTTGCATATTTTATCGACCGCGACAGAATGAAAGAAAAAATACCTCGACACGTTTTAAACTCAGAATACAGCGAGCCCAAACAAGCAAAAGAGCTCAACATCCACAGTTGAAATATCTAAAGATGATGATGTTGATGATGAGGATGATGATGAATCCTAGCGCAGCAGATAACTGCGATGACTGCAAAAGTCGCAACATAACAAAATACATTACTTGAGATATACGAATGCATTAAGACGATGTACGAGACAAACGTACGGCCAATCCATTAAAAAAAACATTTAGTTTATCCGTTTCGTCATTAAATACTTTGCTGCAATTATATTAATTACCCTGGAGCTTCTAAAGATGACATAATGCAAATCAGCAATAATAACGTTAAGAATATAAAATCTATTCTGCGTTTGATAGAGGTAAAGCAACAAACGTAAAGCTGCGAGAAACCAGAATTGAAAACAGTTGACTACTGAGTCAACGTCCATGACATATTTGTATCTATTGACTGTTAATGTTGAAGGAACAACATTATGCCACACTAAATGATATTCTAAAGCATAATATTATCCAGCATGATATTTATTTAAAGAATGTGTTACAATAATACGTTGATCCAGTTTTGAAACCCATGTAAAGTGACACCTACAAGAAAATCATAATATTAGTAAGATCAATATATTATCAGTGTAAATTAGAAACAAGTATTTCTCCTGCCAGTTGTGAGGTTAATTAGACTGAAGGTTTTCCTGCTTCATGAGACGGAAAACCCCATCCAAACCCCTAGATGTGTCTTTAGTGCATGGCAAATTTAACATCCATTTTCTGCTGGAGGTTGAATTTTGTTTTCTAGCTGACTGGACAGAAACTATGTGAATAGAAGTGCCGCGTTCAAAGATAAAATCAACCATACTCTCAGGCAATCGAACACACTACTTAAACAAAATTGATAAGGTCACACTAGGCAGTTGAAAAACTTTCTATAAGCAGATTAGAATGTTATTCAACATTAAAGAACCGGTTGAAATGAAAGCAACAATGTTGTTTACATCACTCGTTTTCACATGAAAATCTGACTCAATAAATGCAAGAGTGGAACATTAGAACCAGATCACAGATTACGCTTGCAATCGTTTCTCGATTGACACAGATAACATGTTCCAGCATCATTAATATGAACAGGTATATATACATCGACAGAGACGTTTCTACTAAATCTGCACTCTTCGTAAAAGTATTGAGTGATCATTCAGCTGCTTTCTGTATAGTCCAATATTTCAACGCATGCATTCACACACACACACACACACACACACACACACACATATATATATATATATATATATATGTATATATATATGAGGGTGTTAAAGTTTGCTTGAAGCATTTTCACTTTTCTCCTATTTCTCACTCACTTCCTACCTCGAGATTTCCCATCTGCATTGTTGTGGCTTTCTAAACTACATATTTTATATATATATATATATATATATATCTACATACGTTAAAACGATCAAATTTTAGTTTAGAACATTTATTTGCTGACAATTGTTTCTTCCAGAGGGAAGTCTAGAGTCATCGGAGCATATGGAATGTCGAAACATGTGACTAAAATCCTAGTAATTTAGAACATTTAGGGTACACAATTGTTATTAGTGTCATAGGCATGATGTGGAGAGTCAGAAGTTAAAACAGATGTTCTGCTTGAGAGAACACAATTACAGGCAGCACTGGTTGAAAGTGTACGAGGTATAAACTAAAAGTACAAGCAAAAAAGTGCAGGCAAAAAAGCTATAAGCAAGGAAAATTGGTGTACAATGCAGGAGTCAATACAGTCAATAAGGCATGTATGGGGAAAGAGTTATAATGCAGTTGAAATAAACATATTTTGTGTGGGGTGTTAAAGCATGTTATAATTGTTATAAATGTTTAAGATAGTGTACAATTGTTAGAGAGGCATCTGGTGATAATGTAGGTATTTGTTATGTGAGGTGTGATGCAAAGCACTAGATAGAGTTGGGTATGTGATTCTCAAATTTTGTGTTGTAGTTCGGAAGTATGTGTTTATGTTGTTTGTGGGTTATAGCTATTAACCATGGGATTATTTTGAGTCGTTTATAGTCAGTAGGTGTTTGTTTTTTAAATGTAAATTCCACCGAATTACTGGCCATGTTGTTATTGTAGGTATATTATCTTATGCATTTTTTATCTACAAACTATCTCTTCTAGGGTTTGCATTAACCGTTATTAAGCTGTTGGTAAACCGTTAGGTTGCTTAATTTTATGAGTTTACTATATATATTAATATATATATATATATATATATATGCGTGTGTGTGTGTGTATGTGTGTGTATGTTTATATATGTATACACATACACATACACACACATATATATATATATATATAAGACTCAGGCAGACATCTATATATATGTGTGTGTGTGTATATGAAGTCAGCAATTCACACCACGAGATTACATGGATAACTACAACCCTAACACAGTAATAGCTGCGACACAGTAACAGTTCATTATGGTCAGCTAAGGCTATATTATGATCAATTTTCTCAGTGGAGTTCATTAAGTTTCTCCCCTGCCCCTGGCCAAACCTTTCCTTTCGTATTTAGAGTAATTGTAGCTGAACATTTCGACCAGGATCTTTCGGGTCTCCTGAAAGATAAGGATCGCCAGATAATTGGATAAGATACTAGAGTGGACAGTATGATAACGCTGAAATAAAGACATAAATACCGAACTATCGATTTATCGAAACACTGCCAGCTATGCTGGATAGATGTAGAGTGCGCTGAATTATACCATAGCTGAATCACGATGTGTATTCACTACGTATATTATATAGTGAAATATTTACTGGATAGATGGACAATAGATCATTATAATACACCCCAAAGATAGTGTTCACCCTTATCATACTCATATCAACAAAGCCTTTAGTAAATTAATTATAAAGAAAATGATGTAATGATACAGAAGATCGAAAAATAAAATAAAATAAATTGCCATTATACTCTGATTGAATTGTCTCTGAATAAGAAAGATCGTATCGTTCTTCGCAGCTATACAATTATATTGCAATTATATAGCATGAGGCAGTTTTACTTTTGAAGGATGTTTAACACTATATAGAATAAATATTCCTTTGAGATGTTGAATTTATTTCTTATTGAAATTTAGCATTGATGCAAATGACATTGGTATTTATTGTGAAGTGACCGATATCCTAGATATAGAAATACAATATAAAATCCTTTCTTTGATAAACTGTCCTAACATTGAAATAGAATAAATCTCTTCTAAGAATTAGCTTATTACAGTTTATGGCCTTACTTCAGACCAGAGAGATTTATAACCTCTGGATAACCAAAGGACTAGTGAAATCTCAAACTAAATTTGTAAGCTCCTCCGTGAATTTCTTTACTGAGTCTCGTTAATATCGTTAAGAAGACTTAATCTAATATATATAAATTACAACTGTATTGAGAACTGAAGTGGATGTTTCTGTCGCAGTTGTTCTCTCCATAGATTATATGTTGCGTTTTATTTTTTAGGATGAATCTGTTCACTGCCATGTCACCGTGACACCATATAATCATGAACTAGATGACCATCTACTTCAGTAACTAGGGGCAGTTATGTCATATTGCATATGAGCCTTTTTTTGTAGAGCTATATTTAGATCAGTAACTAGAGACACTCATTTAAACTGCTATGTTAACATTTATTAGTGGAGTTTCTTCTAGAGCAGTAGCTAGAGACATTCATGTGATCTGGTATATAAGCACTTATTGGTGGAGACTCATCTACTGTCGTAACTAGATATAGTCATGTGATCTGGCGTCTACTGCACTAACATTTGAAAATCATGTAATTTTGCATGATTAGAATGGGCTACACACACAGATAGAGTGACAGTAAATTGCAGGAAAGATCAGTGCAAACATTTAAGTACTTCGATCATACATGAAATAATTTGTTTCTGGAGTTTCAATAGACATCATAATATAGTGAGTGAATTGAACTATTTATGAGTGTGAGGGAATCAAACCACTAAGTACACTATCTCTCTCGGTAGTCTTACTTCCTGCAACACTAATATTTTGCACAAAGGCAGCAATATCTTACATTTCTATATTAACAAAAACACAAAATACTAAAGATCAAAATACAATAGAAATCTAAATGTATGTAATAAGTGTGGTTTAAGGGATAACGTATTGAATTTACGATAGTAAGGTCGGAGTTCCGATTCCTTGCAGAGTGTTGTGTTTTTAAGGAAGGCAATTAACTTCACGTTGCTGCAGTCAATAATTTGAAACAAAATTGCTGTGGCACCAATATTTGAAATTGTCTCCTTATATTGTTTCTCCTTGAAATTGTAGTAAAGGTGCACATGTTTAAATAATGTTCTGCGTATTTCACATTAATTTCATAAAACTTGCTGCTCAGTTGATCCAACAATTAGGAACACATCGTCGAAATCAACTGCGGTCCAAGACACACTGGCAGTATTGTTAGAGTGTCGGACTAAATGCCTTTGTGTTTGTGTCGTCTCTCCGCATAAATCCATTTGTTCAACAAATCCAGGGCAGGTCAATTGGGGGCATTGCTCAAAAGTAGGACAGGTTGTTTTATATAGCCATTACTGCACTCTACCTGCTGAGTTAAATTCCAGTTTCATTCTGCCAGGATTTGCAGATAATAGCATTAATTGGTTTGCAAGATAATAGCATTAATTGAAAAACATATTAATTTACTTGTTCCCATCAATGTCATGATCGGCACCTTTCCTCTTTTTATTTTTAGCAAAGAATTAAAAATTCTATGTTGTTTATATGCTATGATTAAAAAAAAAAATCTTTTGAAATATTACGAGGGAAAATTAACCTCTCAAAAAATTGCTTTCGTGATGATTGAAAAAAAAGTTTGAAAACAAAATAATATCCAAATGGAGGAAAATATTGTCTGCTCTAATATAAATTGCTGTGTCACATCAAAGTGTTCTGCCCTCAACAGACTTCAAAGTAAAACAAATAAATAAGCGGATTAAACATAACGTTTATGTTCGCAGCTATAGACGAGTTTCCCATGCATTATAAACGTCAATATATTTCAAAATGAAAGTAGGTAGGGTATACATGTCACAGTAATATATCTCACAAAGTACCTTGCGGTATTTAGTCACGCTATGATTTGAAATTCCGCTATTATAAACTTTTTTATTTCATCGATAAAACACGTATCAGTAGAATACTGTTTGATATAATAAATATTCAACAGACAGCTATAAATTGGCAGCTTTGAATCCAATGCAAGCACTCGATATATTTGGGCAAATCGGTGAATGCGCACATGAAGTCGATGCAGTATTGGTCATTAGAGACAAATATCTGCCATTGATCCCCTGTTCCATGTATTGCATTTGTCCGTTTTCAAGATATTAATGAAATTGTCTATTTAGTAAGAGGACGTAGCATGACCGAATGGTTCAGAATTCGTTTAGCAGTCATTTAACCGTGGGTTCAATCTCACTGCGGAGCATCTCAGCAAAATATCCCTTATCAAGTGGATCCAAGCCTTATCAGAGATCATGGATTGGCAGAAATTGTATGGAAAGTCATCAGATGTACTATGTCTATAATTCAATGAGCTAGCTTTGTAGCACTCTTTATCAGGGTGAATCTCCCTGAGAATTACATTAAGGGTCCACGCATTTCCTTACTAATTTCATTTTGATCGAACGAGTAGAAAACTTATCGTCACGACAGACGATACTCCATTCCATTCCTTCTACGATACAAATCGTGAGTGCATAATGAGTATAAATCCCTATTAGAATTAGTAGTACGAAATAAGTTTCTGTTTGGAGAGCATGCTGCGGAAGTTGGGCCTTCTTCGATTCTGAAGATGAATGTTTCATTTGCTTGATTAATGGAAGGTGTAAGTGGCTGGGAATTTCAGAAGTATATGCACTTTTAACGTAGTTTTCAGGAAGATACAACGTGACACAGTGTGCGCGACAAATCTGGCATTTTGAATTACAGGTACAGCCAATTCGTTTTTCAGCCGGAGCAGTCATCGTCGAAACCGAGGGAAATCCATCATACATGTCATTTTCAGGTGTATTCAAACTCGCATTACAAACATGATTCTCCCACGATGTAGCAGTTTTACATTTTTCACAAAGGGAAAAAATTATAAATTGTCATGGTCATTTCATATGAGTATGTTCATAAATGTTATTGGTTGGCAGATGTTTTGCGGAATTTGGTCTAGCTCTTTACGTTCTGAGTTAATATCTCGCTGTGGTTAACTTTGCTTTTCATCGTCTAATACCAGTCATGTAGTGATGTCGATATAATAGAATTTTCCCTCCCATCAAGTTGCTAGCCTTGTGCATAAATAAGTACCTCATGTGACTATGATTAAAACATAACGTGCTTGTGTAGAGAATGTTTTCATTTTAATTTTTAAATCAATTTGTTCTGTCCTACGCCATCTTGGCGAACACAGGAGAGGTAAAAAACAAAGAAAAGAATCCCCAGTCACTGAAGAGGTCACAGCATGTGTGACGCAAGAAGTTTGACAATATATGAACAACCGTCCGGTTATGGAACCAACCAACCAACCGGAAATTTATAAATTCTTAAATTTATAAATTTAATTTATTATAAATTGGAGTGAAAGCAGCTGGTGCGTGTGTTTCTTATTGGCAACATGACCATCCCAACGCATAACAATATCGGTTTCAACACACGTTTTCAGATAAAGAATCTTGCTAAACAAATTCAGAAACGAAATATAAATAAATATATTCACATTTAAAGTAAGACAATTTATATTTAATAATGGTTTCTAGTTTAGGCAGAATATCTTTCACGGTGAGGATGGTAACTCGAGGAAATCGACTGGCCTAATTTATTTTATTGACCCTGAAAATATGAGGGTAACGTTGACTTTGGAGGGATTTGATCTCAGAACCTAAACAGCTGTAAGTAAATAATTGTTTCTACTTTTGGAACAGGACAGCAATTACCCCAGTTCATTACTGGTGCTTTATTTTATCGCCCCCGTAAGGATGAAAGGCAAAGTTAACCTCGGCGTAAAGGGCCATAACTCTATTTTACCTGATTTCACACTCATATGATATAGTATGCGTCTGGCAATGATCTAATCTACAACTTGGTGTAGCGGGAATTAAAATCAGTGAAGTAAATGTGTGGAAACCATGCTGCAAATATTTTCGTCTAAAATTCTACATTTTATGTAAATATGAAATGTAAAAGCAAATATGGAGGTGGTGAAGATTTTTGCCCGCTATTCATCATCAGTGTATTTACATTTCGTTAGTAAAGTAAAATAAACAATGGTCAGCTGAAAGTATTCTGTAATAATTGTCGCTGGTGTGAAAATAAAGAAAATTTAGGGAATGTTTGAATGTGTTATTCCTGTATCAATAATATCCACACTACGTGAGAGTCAGGAGATGTGAAATGAAAAGTAAACATGTGCACAATTGATATTGCTTCTATTTCTGTTAGACCAAAGGAAAAATCAATTTTAACTTCGCCATGTTAATGGCGGCCATGTATTTTTTTATTCGTTCGACGAATGCCAAGATATCAACTGTGTATTTATAAATGAAATATTGGGACTGCTGTTTTTTTTTACCTGCTAGGTTCTGAAGGAAATTTAAACAAAGATGAACTTTTATAGAGGCAAAATATTTTTTACTAGTGAAAGAATTGTGCTAGTCAAAGAATTTTACAAAGAATATAGAAGTATTCGATACATTCCGAAACATCGCTGAGAGTTTAAGAATATTTTGCCACTACTTGGTTTGAGTTCAATCGCTTTGCGTGGAACTATGGATAAATGATTTCTAATATAATCTTTGTTAATCAAAAACATGCACGAAACATTTAATGAATGACAACTGTATGAAACACTGCACCAGAAACATTAATCAGTCACTAATTTTGTAAACATTAACTGAGCAAGAACTAAAGATTATTTAATAACCCATAATCTATTGCTCAACTCAAGATATGCGCATTGCTCTACAGTGTCTTATTAAGTAACATCCAATCTTGAAACATCTTTCGTATTAGTTTATATTGTTAAGGAATCAAGCATATATATGACCATTTTAGTTGAAATGATTGTTGAAGTGTCATATACAATTAGTATTTTGAAATAATAGGTTACTGATGGCTTCTATTATACTTGAAATTACAATCATATATTATAAACTCTTTAAATATATCACGAACGCATATATAAACGAACGCATATATACAGATATGTGTAATCTGAAATTTGTTAAATATAAAAATCGATCCATCCAGGCTGATTAACTGGACTTGGTATGTCCCTTCTCGAAGGTACTATTTGCTGGGCCACAAAAAGAAAAGAAAAGAAAACAAAACGAATGTGAATAACCTGATCACATTATCATGTATATGTGCGTTTTCTTCTACAACCTCATCTGCAGGGTTCATAGAAACTGAAGTTGTACAGTAGCACTCTGAACCCCAGTTGTGATGAACTATATCGTCAGAAAGTTCTTGCCTCATATAATCTTGTAAGAAGACCTTTCCATACACCCTATATATCTCAATAAGAGATGCACAGAGTGGTCATAAGAGCCTTGATGAAGGGCCAGGTGGCTAAATCAAATCGAAAACCAGTTGACAAGAACAGTTAGCCTATGTCTCAAATTACCTGCAATCGCTGTAGACATCTTCATATTACTTAACTAGATCTTGAGGTTTGAATCGACTGCTGCCAGATCTTTGGAATCAGATCTCACAGGAATGATTTAATATTTACTAGTATTAAGATGTTGTTACTACAGGCATTGACCATCCACCGTTCCAGGAGTATATTTATCATTTTCATGCTGTTAAATTTATCATTTTCATGCTGTAAAATTTATCATTTTCATTGCTGTTAAATGTCGGTAATACACTACGTAAAATCCCATTTTGTTGCGATAAAAACGTATCCAGTGAAATGAACTCCGTCTGACATTTTTGTGCAAATCTCAATAACCTACGACGCCCAACTCTAATATCTTACATTTTGTATCTACATATATAACGAGTACATGCCAATATATAAATCGCGTGGCTGAGTGGTTAGATAATTGGATTCGCAATCGTAAGGTTGTGAGTTCGATGCCTTATGTCTTTGAGCAAGACATTTTATTTAGATAGTATTAGCAATTGGAAAGGCCAATGGAAACATTGTTTCCTCGGTCCGATTTAACGGAAGTTGATCGACTGTTGCTATATAAATATGTGTGTGTGTTTACCTATTTATATCAATGCACACATAAAAGCATTTAATAATTTCTTCTTTTTATAATCAGTAATTAAAAGCGAAATCAATATTTATTTGAAGTCAAAGTGCCGTGAGACGAGATAAACAATCTAATATGTATTGCATTAAAAGACAGACAGAATTTGTGATTGCTAAGCACACGTTCAGAAATATAGATAAGTCATTTTTTGAAAAACACAAAACAAAAATTTATATTTCAAATAATCAACTTTGCAGAGAATTCTGGAGAAAATGACACATTCTCCCTAGAGAAATACAAATAATGGAATTTATCAATTTGCTGTTAATTGTTTCAACGTAACAAATTACAGCCCCACTACGTTACATTCACAGAAAATTTACTCTCTAAAAATTTACGCACAGTCATATTCTATCCGCACCTTTTCTCTATAAATTTTTATATCTATGTATCGCACATTAAAAGTATATGCAGGTCACCAATTTTAAAATCTCTGACTCTCTCTATCTCTCTCAATTTCTATCTTAATATATATATATATATATATATATATATATATATATATATATATATATATATATATATATATATATATATATATATATATATATATATATATATATATATATATATATATATATATATATATATAACGAAGGAGTTGGGGGTAAGGAACCAAATGGACCATAACGCACCAGAGTACTCAATAGTAAAGTGGGTAATAGGAAAGTGTAGGACTGCTGGGTTGGTTTTCCGCGGGACCGGCCTCCTGGCGCATAGGCCTACCTTGAGTGCTTGGAAAAGTAAATTTCCCCTTCTTTCGGTAAAGTGGGTAATAGGAAAGTGTATGACCTCGACGGCAGAGCTCAAACCGTTTTGACAAAACGGCTTGAGCTCTGCCGTCGAATTCATACACTTTCCTATATATATATACTTTCCTATATATATATATACAGTATATATATATATATATATATATATATATATATATATATATATATATATATATATATATATATATATATATATATATATTCAGGTTTGAGGTTCACCACTGGATAGAGCTGGTCAATTCCGTATGGTCAATCTTAATGTAATAATATGGAGAGTACTCAACGTAAAGCAGTTCAACCGTCTTCGTTTTTGTAGTTGGTGGTACTAGTTAAATATTATAATAAAATGACAGGAGGCTGGACTTGTGTAAATCCTTGAAAGGTTTATTGTACTATGATCATTTCAATGACCGGGTTTCGTATGAATCCGGTGATATCATCAGGTATTCGAAATGATATTAAATGAATGTAATAGATAACGTATTCTACCTCTATAAATCCATGTATTTCTACTCCTCTTATTGGAACTTTTACTCACTTGTACCCATTAGCACACGACACTAGAATGTCTCCCCCTGAGAACAAAAATAAATATTACCCGACTATATCCCTTACTCTACATCCCACTAGGATAACCTATAGAAGATCTATATAATACAATTAAAGTTTCTTCATAAAAGACTCTCTCTTTAACTAAACCTCGCAACCCCAAACCTTTAAAAAAATTTAAACTGTTTAATTTTCAATTTTCTAATTGTTCAATTATCAATCTTCTTACTCATTAATTTTATAATGTTATTCTGAAATTTTTTCAACTTCATCCTATACATCTAAACACTAATTTAACGTCCCAATTTTCCGTCGGACTGCTGGGTTGGTTTTCCTGGCCCGCGGGACCGGCCTCCTGGCGCATAGGCCTACCTTGAGTGCTTGGAAAAGTAAATTTCCCCTTCTTTCGGTAAATGAAACTACTAAGAGCGGCCTTATTAGTCCCAGGGGCCCAGCGCGCAACCAGATTTTTGACCGCCATATAGTACCTTTAAATTACAGATCTAATCATAACTATTAGATGTATCACGCCTCCTGGGTAAATTAATAGTACTGGTCTTGCACAAGGATGGCCTAACGATGAGGGCTCACTTCCCGCTGGCGCACCTGAAGCCTGTATTACATTCCTAGAGTGTTCGGAAAAATTGATTTCCATATCTTTCGCTAGGCGATCTCACTCGGAGTGGCTGACACGCGGTTAAGTTGGGCTGCGTAAGCCAAAAACGTAACACACCTGTACAGGCATCGCAGCCCACCAATAATTCCAAAGTTGCCCATGACAAGAATTGTAACTGCCACTTACCTGAAACATGTCCATTACATAATGAATGTATGCAGTCTAACCTGGTTTACCAATGCACAGTAGAATGAGACAACCAGAAATGGTATTACATCGGAGCGACTGGGAATACATTTAAAGCCCGTTGGTATACACACCGTTACGCAATGAAACATTCCCAACATCGTTATGTAACTACCCTTGCAAACAAGACCTGGCAACTGAGGGAAAGTAACCACTAATACACCCTGAAGTGGAAACAATTATCGAACGCACCCCCATATCGGAGTGGTATGAGAAGCTGTGGATTATGTGACCTTGAGCTGTTCCACATTTTGAGTTCGATTAATAAGTTACTCAACAATAAAATCGAAAGATCAATTTAGTGTAACCATAGACTCAAAGAAAGGTTTTCGCACTACAAGTGCAAATCGAACCATTAACCTCTTACTACCACCTGACAAACTGCATATACTTAGACTTTCTATCCTCTTGTTGTATCTAACCCCTTTAATTACCCACAAAAACCAATACCTATATCCCTCCCTTCTCCTTCATTCAATTTCTATTTCTTTTCGTTTTCTTCCTTTTTTCTCTCCTCTTTTGGGCTTTCTTTTCTCTTCTTCCTCCTCCCCTTCTTCATTTTTATTTTTATTTTTTATATATATATTTATCTCCCTATATCTCCCGCCTCTCTCTCTCTCTCTCTCTCTCTCTATCTCTCTCTCTCTCTCTCTCTCTCCATCCCTCACACTATAAAGAATTTAATTCTCTTTAACTCACAACAATCTAAATCGACGACATGAAGTCTACTTATCAAAACTGATCAAGGAATCCTTCCAACTCTATCCCTCTTTCCATCTCAGTTTGTCACTCTACTTCCTAACACTTCTGCCCCTTCCTCTCTCTCTATACTAGTAAATACATTTCCCCCCCCCCCAAAAAAAAAATACCAGAAAATGTTTTACTCTATATATTAAGAACTTTTTAAAGAGTAACCTACTCACTATTTTAAAAATTTGGACGTGAACAACAATTATCATTGAGTGGCTGCTATTTGCAGTATACCAATATAAGGTTGCACTTACCAATGAAACGGTCGTAAATACCTGGATAAAATCCTTTTCATGATGCTTACCTGTGTTTTCTCTTTTATATATATATATATATATATATATATATATATATATATATATATATATATATACACACATATACATATATATATATATATATATAATATATGTATGTATGTATGTATGTATGTATGTAAGTATGTATGTATGTATGTATGTATGTCAGGTCACCAGTTGGTGCTACTGGTAATATGTATTCCAGTACAACCTGTCCCATGGTCAGGTCGTTGGCGACTAAACTGGCAACCCACCAAGCTTTCTTGGTGAGGAGGGGGACTTTGGACATCCTGCAGGACTAAAAACAAAACCTGTGAAAGGGCAAAGGAGCTCTTAAGAGTCAATGGCCATCCAAAATCACCGGGAGAGATGACCCCTTAGCCTTTGTCATGGCAGAATTCTAGGAGAAGGAAAACTCTGATATAACACCTGCAACCCTGATGGTATCCAATGATGTTGAATTGTTCTTCTTTTTTGGTAAATATCATATTGGTTTAGAGAGTGGGACTGGCTTTGTGCAGTGCCTGCAGATATAAAGCAATGCACAGGCATTGCTTTATATCTGGAGATCTCTCTGCACTTGTCGTCACATGGCACCATGGGCCCAGCACTATGTGTCAATAATTGTCACAAGTGTAGTGTTTGTACCAGAGTTTTCAAGTCGCTGGCTGGACTAAAAAGTCACACTCGTTCAGGCATCGGTAGTTCTCCTACATGGATATAAATTTGTGGCCGTACTCGAAAACGAGTTGGCAGCTACCATGTATGTATGTATGTGTGTGTGTGTGTGTGTGTTCTTGATAGGCAAAATAAGATTGTATGTTGTTGTTTTAGCTTTTGTTAGATTTCCGTCTGTATCGTGGGGATATTTTATAATTAATTCATTAAATGGAACAGCATTTTTTCCTGAAGGAACCAAATAAATATATATATTTAAAAAAAAATAAGACTCCAGGTGCATTTTCGATTTCATCTTATTTTCTTTATATATATATATATATATATATATATATATATATATATATATATATAGAAAGATTTGAATGGATACAGTTTAGTTGAAAGGAATTTATTGACACGTGTTTCTATAACAGTTACATAACCTAAAACAGCTATCTACAAACTTTTAGTTATGCAGACATTCAATATTTCAATGTTATTATTTACTGTCATTTCATCAGAATAATATTACTGAGGACCTATTTAGTTTTTATAGAGAATATTAGGAGGGAGGGGTGAAGTTGTTAGAAGAATAGTTGAAGGAGTGGTTTTTCGATAGCAGTGAGAATTCTTGGTGGCAGTGAGTAATTAGATTCCCATCTGTTGTTTTGACATTTTTTATAGAATATATTATTCGGCTTGTAGTGGGAAAAAAGGGTTTTAGTTCTGTGACGGCAGAATAATGTTCGTTCAATTCTGTTATTCAACGGCAACATCGTTTAAATCTCGATTGTATAGGCATTCTTACTCAATAAAACACCAGAGCCAAAGAAATGTAACAACTCTAGCAGAAAAAGCTTGGACGCTCAGGGATAGCGATCAAAAGTTTACCCTAAAATGGGAAAAATTAGCTAAAACCCAAAGCTTTTCCAGGAGCCAAAATTTCTGCAAATTGTGTAATCTTGAGATTTATTACATAATCACACACAAGAAGAAACTGCTGAATAACAGAATTGAACGAACATCATTCTGCCGTCACAGAACTAAAACCCTTTTTTCCCACTACAAGCCGAATATTACATAAAAGAGGGACATCCCCCAACTATATAAACCTTAATCTAGTTAGAAAAATATAAAAACAATCTCTTCTCAACATATATTAATAACCTTAAATTACCATACTAATAATGAAAAGATATGCTGATGAGAATAGGTACAAATATGCGATAATGAATGTGTCTAAAAACGTCCATAAGTATGTATATATATGTGAAAATGTATATAAATAAGTAAATATATATATATGTTTGATGTGTATAGTTAGATGTAAGTGTATTCATGTATTAAAGTGCTTATATATATATATATATGTATATGTGTGTATATGTATGTTTGTGTATGTATGTATATGTATGTATATATATATATATATATATATATATATATATATGTATATGTATATATGTATGTATATATGTGTATGTATATATGTGTATATGGATGTGTATGTATGTGTATGTGTGTACACATGGACTAGAGTATGTATGTATATATGTGTGTGTCTATACGTGTGTATATAAAGATAAGTTGAGTATGAAAATGTATACACATGAGCGCGTATGTATGTACATGAATACATGTGTGTATATATATGTGTATGCATGTGTATATATATGTAAGTATGAATATGTGAATTGTGTGTATATGTATTTTGTAGAGGTGTGCAAATATATTTGTGTGTGAATGCGTGGGTGAAAGGATACGTACACTTGAAAGAAAAATTTAAGTCTGAATGTTAATTAAGTGCAAACACAAAACCAACCACGCATATCTTCACTATCTCTAATCCTTCTATAGATTTAGAAAAATAACCAATAATATATTCTATAAAAAATGTCAAAACAACAGATGGGAATCTAATTACTCACTGCCACAATAATTCTCACTGCTATCGAAAAACCACTCCTTCAACTATTCTTCTAACAACTTCACCCCTCCCTCCTAATATTCTCTATAAAAACTAAATAGGTCCTCAGTAATATTATTCTGATGAAATGACAGTAAATAATAACATTGAAATATTGAATGTCTGCATAACTAAAAGTTTGTAGATAGCTGTTTTAGGTTATGTTACTGTTATAGAAACACGTGTCAATAAATTCCTTTCAACTAAACTGTATCCATTCAAATCTTTCTATTTTTCTCCGGATTACTTTTGGAACTACAACTGGAACCGTCGAGCAAACTCTACGTGAGCTGATAATCTACTGTGTGTAATATTTATATTACAACACAACGGAAAATACTGTATATATATATATATATGTATATATAAAGAGAATAAGATGAAATCGAAAATGAACCTGGAGTCTTATGTTTTTTAAAATATATATATATTTATTTGGTTCCTTTACCGGTTTCGCAGTCTTCTGCTTTTCAAAAGTAGAGTTGAGATGGAGGGTCTGTGGTTTTTCTGAGAAACCACAGACCCTCCATCTCAAGTCTACTTTTGAAAAGCAGAAGACTGCGAAACCGGTAAAGGAACCAAATAAATATATATATATTTAAAAAAATAAGACTCCAGTTGCATTATCGATTTCATCTTTCTTTTTTTATATTTTCACTCGTGCAGGACAGCTCGGTTATTTTTCATTTTGTAAATAAACTTCACTTTCTAATATATATAGAATTTTATAATTGAATATAAAAAACAAACAAACACAGATATATACATATATATGTTCAAATCGCAAGGGACCAGATTCGCTAAGGTGAAAAGAATACTATCTATAGACAATAGGGTTTGCCTGACTCAATTTTAAGAATAAATCAAGAAAATAAATACAAACCGGAATTGTGGTAACTACCAATCACCCAGACAGCTTTTGATAATGCTGTTTCGCAATATTAATTGTGAATATAAATGCAAATTCATGCTCATCTGTGGGTGAAGAATTAGTATCCTAGACACGTCTAAGTATATTAAGAAACTGAATATTGTGCTTATATAAATAACGTACGTGGTATTCGAACTTAGCATGTGTCACAAACTTACCCCACTAAAAGTAGAAGCCAGGTTTATTCTACATTTGAATTAGTTCAACAAATTAACGGAGGCGAATATATCAAAGGTATAGTTGAGTTAGAAACTCAAAATAGTCTAATAGCTCAAATAGCTCTAGGGAAGAGAATTTTTCCGAGCCGTATATTATATATACCTTTGATACATATATATATATATGTGTGTAAGAAAATGTGGGTTTTTTTTTAATGAAAAGAAAAACACATGATGTCCTAGACCAGTGAAAGTATAAGGAAAAAAGATGAAATCGAAAAGGCAACTGGAGTCTTTTTAAAAATATTTATTTGTGTCCTTTACCAGTTTCACAAAGTAGAATTGAAATGAAAGGTTTGTGGTTTTTCCTCGCATCTCAAAAAAACCACAAACCCTCCATCTCAATTCTTCTTTTGAAAAGCATAATAACTGTGAAACCGGTAAATGAAACAAATAAATATTCTTAAAAAGATACTAGTTGCATTTTCGATTTCATCTTTTTTCCTTATATATATATATATATATATAAGAAATAAGATTTCGCTTCAAGCATAGCTTTATACAGTATGTATAGAAATTTCCTATTTCTAAAGAAATACTGTTTTAGGAAGCCGTAGCTATGCAAACACCGCGGCTAACGCCCTCTGTTGGTGTCCAGCAGAAGCAAGTGGCGTTAGACCCGGCGTTTGCATAGCTACGGCTTCCTAAAACCGTATTTCTTTAGAAATACGAAATGTATATATATATATTACTCTGTGGTAATGGTTTCAACCAATGGATATTGATATTTTGGTGCACCATTTTCAAGATATTTTGTCCCTCGTATTGATTCCAGTATTAAGTTTTCTAAAGTCTAGTATTTATTTTAACCAATTTATTTTTGTAGTGCCATTTAATTCCGGGGCATAAGGTATCGCACAGGATGAAATGCAAAGTTAACCTAAGCAGGATTTGAACTCAGACAATAAAGGGCCGTAACCCTATGCTGCCAAGCATGGCGTCTGATCCTCTGCCGATTCTGCTAATCCACCCCCCATATATACTAATATATTATCATACCAATATTACCAATATTAAACTATCGAAAATCGCATTAAATTTACAATGAAAATTAATACCGCCCCCTATAGAGCCTCTATGACGGTGATATTTATCAGGGCGTTATCGCCGTGAATGTTTTTTGTCAAGTTGTGGTTACCAAATAGTAATCTAAGACGAACCACTGTAATCATTATACCATGCCTATACAAACAAAACAAAATAGATTATACACGATGGTAGTTTATAGTATTGACAGTATATATCTAATTTCACGATAAAATATTTCAAACTACTACCTAACTATTATCTAACAATTTGTAGTACGGTGAATAGGCTGTGTCGATAGAGCGTCGGACAACACATGTTACTTCTAATTCTTGGTCATGTGTCAAATGTAGAAACATTTATCTAACAATTTATATAACTGGCAATGTTATCCCCTACTTATGCCGATATCTGGGTAAATGTATTTTTCTCTTTATGTGTTTGAATTTATCTCTGTCACACCCTCGTTTTCCGCATTCACCTCTTACTGACCTGTTAATAATTATGTATTATAAATCCATGTCAGCAATGAAATATGTCGTATTATATTCAGTCGTCTGTGAATCAAGAGAAACTGAAAGGTTTGTAAGTATCAAATTTCTTTGACAATATGTTGGACTGCAGATTGAACAATGTAGCGCTGGTAGTCTCTATGTATAATCTGTAGAATGGACTGGAAATAATATTAAAATTACGCATGTCTTAACAGTAAGTATATTAAGAACACACTCCCAAGGAAATACTGGTATGCACACACACACACACACACATTCATTATACGTATATACATACATATATTCATATATATATATACATATATATACATATATTCATATATATATATATATATATATATATATATATATATATATATATATATATATATATATATATATGTATATACGAGATATACACATGTATAAATTTATATTATATATATATATATATATATACATACATACATACATATATATATATGTATTTATATATATACATACATACATATATGCATATGTATATATATATACATATATATTTATATATATATATATGTGTATATATATATACATATATATTTATATATATGTATATATATATATATGTTTATATATATATATATATATATATATATATATATATAGACATATATATATATTTATATATATATATATGCATACATATGTATACATATATATGTATTTATATATATATACACACATATATATTTATTAAAATAATATATTTATATTTATATATATATATATACATACATACATATATACATATATATATATATATATACATATATATATATATATATATATATATATATATATATATATATATATATATATATATATATATATATATATATATATATTTATATAAGATATTAATAAATGGAAACTATATTTATAAAACCATATTTATTTCATTATACATATTTCAGGGATACCAAATTAAATTATGGTATGCCTTCATCAGACAAAATACAATATATAACAGTTTTACAAATAAGCTTTGACGTACCCTATTAAAATGCACCCATTGTTTTTGGAAGCCATCCGGATAGTGATTTGTTTATATTACTTTAATAAGTCATAGTGTTAAGGACAATTAGAAAAAGACGGAGAGAAAAAAAATATATATATTTATATATATATATACATATATATATATGTGTGTTCGACTAGTGTTTTTCCTATTACATACATACACACAAACATATATATATATATATATATATATATATATATATATATATATATATATATATGTTTGTGTGTATGTATGTAATAGGAAAAACACTAGTCGAACACACACAGCAATAACAATAGTGGAACATATATAGCACAGTATTTATTAACGTTCACAGATACTGGCTGCAACAGACACACTCAATATATATATATATATATATATATATAAAGAGAGAGAGAGAGAGAGAGAGAGAGAGAGAGAGAGAGAGAGAGAGAGAGAGAGAGAGAGAGAGAGAGAGAGAGAGAGAGAGAGAGAGAGAGAGCGAGAGAGAGAGAGAGTAGGAGATAGAGATAGAGAGAGTGAGAGAGTAGGAGATAGATAGATAGATAGATATATATATATATATATATATATATATATAGAGAGAGAGAGAGAGAGAGAGAGAGAGAGAGAGAGAGAGAGAGAGAGAGAGAGAGAGAGAGAGAGAGAGAGAGAGAGAGAGCGAGAGAGAGAGAGTAGGAGATAGAGATAGAGAGAGTGAGAGAGTAGGAGATAGATAGATAGATATATATATATATATATATATATATATATATATATATATATATATATATATATATATATATATAGAGAGAGAGAGAGAGAGAGAGAGAGAGAGAGAGAGAGAGAGAGAGAGTGTCTATAATAACAATAGTGGAATTTAAAATGATATACATATCTACTTGTGCAAATACCAGCATTGCTATAAGAACAACTTTGAACTAACTTGAAATAAAATTTAATGCGATCAACTGTCTCACCTTGAACTATGTACATCATAGTTCAAGGTGAGACAGTTGTTAACTGATAATTTGTTAACAATAAACATTATTTTTTGGTTTATATGGTTTTGTTGCAGCCCACTCCACATTGATTTCAAATCCTGCCGAGATCAAATTTGCTTTTCATCATTTCAGGGCCTTACATAACATGCCTGTCCAGTAATAGGGTTACTACGTTTCCGTGACTGCACCGTCTCTCTCATACACTCATTCCCTCTCTTACATTCACTGAAAGAAATCGGATGTGTTCCGTCTGGGAGAGAGATGGCTACAGTGCGGTGGCTACAAGGTTTAAAATGCACCGCAGTTTACACAACAGCGCCTCAACGACTTAATTCTGAGTTAGGAATTCCATATTTTCGAAGGCACCGAATCTTCGTTTTGTAGTTAAAAGTTAACGTTGTTGATTCGCCCCAGTGAGTTTCAGTAAGTGTGCGGAATACGGATGTTAATAGTCATATATTTTGGCGGCAGTAGGATAGGGGAGAATTTAAATGGTCGCTCGTTCTTCATGCGCTCTAGATTAATTTTCCGAGCGAAAGAGGCCTGGGGTGGCGCAGAATTGCAGAAGAATCCTGCGGTACAATCAAGAGGTCAAATAGCCCATTCGAGCAAAGAAAGGGGCTTGCAAATACGTCCTCCTTCATGCACTTGCGGTACGAGCAGACACGAAGAATCGCAGCAGAGACAGTAAAGGCTTCCAAAGTTAAGATTAGGGATGACTTTGGTGTTAAACTGGATTCCGTCACCAGATCAGCAGATAAAGAATTCTGGAAGACCATCCGCCGACTTTGTAGTAAGGAGTCCTCCTCCACATCAGCTATCAGGAATGCCTCTGGGGTTCTCCACTCATCAGAGAGTTGGCGAGAATAATTTGACGATCTTCTAAACATCTTCTTCACAACAGCATTTCCCGATATACACGATGTGTATCTGGGAGTGGTGACTAAACTCTCGGAGGCAGAGGCCACAAGAGCATTTAAAGAGCTCAAAAATGGCAAGGTCACTGGGGAAGGTGGAATCCGGTCCGGGATGTGAAACGCTTTAAATTGAGAAGGTATTCTGCGGCTGTATGCCGTTTGGCCTGAATCTGTGGAAGAGCAGTTAAGCAATGACAACCGGAAGTGTTAATTACTAGATGTTGTTTATTGCTGTCTGATATGCATAAGTGGAATTGCTTGGTGTATTGATTAAGATATTCATCTCATGATGTTAAGCCTGTAGGTTCTATTCTTGGCGGTCCGTTTGGCCCTTAATCAAAGAATGTTTTCATATTGTTACAGTTCACTTAACTGGTAATGCATAGCTATCATAAGTATGGCTAGTCATATCAAACATTCTATCATGCTTAATGTTCCGTAGAATGACGTTAAGGATACCTGTGTATGTGGCATATACGTTTAATTCCATAATCAATTGGAATACTCATCGTAGGTATAACACATATTAAAAAGTCAGCAAAACATCTTATGAGTGTGGACTAAATCGAGATGGATTATAAGGGCTGAACTCTAACAATAACTACTTTACAAATTTAGTGAAATGTAATGAATAATGATGTAGTTGTTAACTCCATGTGAAACCGAATTATAGATAATCAAGGCACAGAGCCACCGATTATGGGGAGAAAAGAAAGTCAACTAAATCGATGTTTTTTACCGACAACGGAAGGGTCAAAGAAAAGGTTGACCTCAGTGGGATTAAAACTCAGTGTTTAGGTAACCAGAACATTTTATTCGATGCTCTACCAATTACCTAAATGCACAACCTAAATTGGCGATTACATATGATATAATGACTTGTATCCAGGAACATACCGCATTAAAATTAGACCTTTTGTACATAATGTATCGAGGATTACGTTATATATTCTCTTGTTTTTGGAAAGTCATTAGGATTTGATTTGTGGTAGATTACGTTGTTAGCCTCAGCAGATTGAATGGCTCGATAGAGGTCTCATGCTATCTCATAAAAATAATGTGTTGTTTTTGTTGTTATTATTGCTGTTGTTTAGTTCCCGTTTATGCTCTGGGAAAACGAATATATCACCAGTTGTGTATCCACGAGTATATTATCAAGAGTGTTCTTTATATAGGGTGTCAATTAAGGGTTTTCAGTGTTATGACAAGCATGGAACCATTAAAACACAGAACATATTCTTTGTATCATAAAAGCAAAATGCAAAAGTGAAACAGCGTAATATCGTTAAAAGTTTATCCCTCGGTACAGTGTAGTAACATATTTAACATGCCGTGGATGCAGCATGGCCAAATAGCTAAACAATATTGGTTTTACACTCATTAAATCTCGGGTTCGATCTCACTTTTTTACATCTTGGGAAAGTACTGATTACCATAGACTCGACTCAATCATTAGCAAGTAGATGAAATTGAATAGGCGGAAACTGTATGGAAGGTCGTACGAATGGTCTGTGCCTAAAATTTAAAGAGACAGTCAGCTGTGTGTTGTTGAATCCTATGCGAATTACGTTAAAGGTACACGTGTCTGTCAAATGCTCAGCCCCGTACTAGTTAATTTCATAAACAGGCTGTTCTGTTGACCGAACAACTGGAAAACTTCAAATCATTATAGGTCAATTCCAATCCATTCCATTCCGTTTGGAATATTTCCATTATTTCTTTAAAATAGATGTTACATTCTTTGCTTTGGTTTTAGATTTACCATGAAGCCGTATAATTATTTCAATCGCATATTTCCTACAGAAACATATTTTGCTTCTCTCATGTAAAGCAGATATTCATAATGCAAAGAAATGAGATGAGAACGGTAATGGTGCTGATGAATTTTCTCGAAATAGCAGCACTGCTCCTAGAGGGTATGGTTACGTTAGTTATAATAATTGTTTCTACGTTTGGCACAAGGCCAGCAAATTACCCATTGCATTACTGTTACTTTATTTTATCTCCCCGTAAGGATGAAAGGCAAAGTTAACCTCGGCGAGATTTGAACTCAGAATGGCAAGAGCCGTAACTCTATACGTCAAAGCATGCGTCCGACCCTTTACCGATACGGCCAATCCAACGCTTTACGTTAGTTATAATAATTGTTTCTACATTTGGCACAAAGCCAGCAATTAACCAGTACATTACTGGTACTTTATTTTATCGACCCCGTAAGGATGAAAGGCAAAGCATGACGTCCGACCCTCTACCGATACTGCCAATAATGACGGTAGGCTTGTTGGTCGGTGGTTATTAGACATGTAACCGCCAGGGTGCTATCGGTAGATTTTTTTTATGGTGGTGAAAATGTCTACATACATACATACATATGTAGCTTACGCAAAAGACCGGCAAATTAGGGGAAGAAATAAGTCGGATAAATAGACACCAGCTTGTGACTGGTACTTTATTTTATCGACTCCGGAATGATGAAATTCAATGATTACCTGGACGTGATTACAACGCTGAAATAATTCCCTACAAGTGTGAATATTATAAAAACGATAATGGTGATATCAGAGATTTGTTTTTCTCTATTGAAGTCCCAATCGTTCAGATTATTTTGCAAATAATCTTACACTCAGTCACACACGGGCACACACATACACATTCACTGGTATGTATGTATGTATGTATGTATGTATGTATTGGACTGTAGTACGATCGGCTATACAAACTCTTGAAAGTCAACAGTTGACATAATCTTGTAATCTTGTATCACTAATGACGGTAATATATATATATATATATATATATATATATATATATGTGTGTGTGTGTGTGTGTGTGTGTGTGTGTGTGTGTGTGTGTGTGTGTGTGTGTGTGTGTGTGTGTGTGTGTGTGTGTGTGTGTGTGTCAGTGAGTAGAGTAGCGTGTGTGTGTTTGTTTGTATGTATGAGTGTTGCTGTGTGCGCGCATATGTATGCGCGTGTGTGTATGTCGTACGTATAAGTGTCAATAAGTGATTTTTTTTTTTTTTTGCGCGGGGAGATAGAAATAATCGGGCTGGATGCCCGATCGCGCAGTTAAACAACTGGGAGTGAAGAACCCCTAGCCCTTGTCAGGGTATTCTTCTAGGAGAAGGCATCTCAGGAAACTGGGTTAACTCCGACATAAATCCTGCGGCTCAGTAGTTACCGATGATGTTGATCTTTTCTTCTTTTCGGGTTATAGCTACTGTCGCTCAGAGAGTGGGATTGGCTCAGTGCACAGTCTTTCCTCACCTTAAAAAAATTCGTCACGCACAGGCATTGCACGAGTGCATTAATAATTATTAATAGTGTACTATTATTATTATTATTATTATTATTATTATTATTGTTATTGTTATTCCTTGAATCTCAGTCATTGATGTTGGTTAACTGGAAAGTCCGTTGGATTGAATATCAAGCCACTACCTGCAGCCTCAGATATTCAGGACCTATCGGAGGGTTCTTGCCGTTCCAAGCAAGCATGCCTTTTGAAGCGTTCCAAAAAGCGTGAAGGGGCCGATTTTCTTTAACCATCCCTGGAAACCTTTGGAGATAGTCCCCAGTGCGCCTATGACAATCGGGATCACTTTGACTTCATGGCAGTTCCAAATCCTTTTCACCTCCCACTTTAGGTCCTGGTATCGGTTAATTTTCTCCCTCTCCTTCTCTTGCACTCTCGTGTCGAACGGGCAGGCCACATCCACAATCAGGCACGATCTTTTTTCTTTGTCCACAACCACCAGGTCAGGTCTATTGTGTTCCAGTTTTTTGTCCGTCTGTATCCTAAAATCCCACAGCACCTTCACCTGACTGTTCTCCATCACCGCCTCTGGCCTATGCTCATACCATTTCTCAGAATGTGGTAGATTGTTTACTTTGCACAGGTGCCAGTGGATCACCCTGCCCATCACATCGTGTCTCCAGCCCTTATAGTGGGTCTGGGCTAGGTGTTTACACTCGGACACAATGTGAGCCACAGTCTCCTCTCTCTCTCCACAGATCCTGCACAGTGGGCTAGCCTCCTCCTTGTAGATATGGTGCTTCAACCACTTCGTTTTGAGGGCCTGCTCCTGCGCAGCCATTAGCATTCCTTCTGTAGCCTTTTTGAGGTCTCCTCTTCTCAACCAGTTCCATGTCTGTGGATCTCTAAATTCAGTTTTCTCAAAGAAGGTACTATGAAGGGGTTTTCCCTTAAGGCTGCTCTTCCTCCTTGATGTTATTTCCTCCTTGGGTATCCCCTGGCCTACTCTCCCCTCCTTCAGTACAGCTCTGAGCATTGGCTCCTTACTATAGGTCACGTATTTGTATAGGTTGTTTTTCTCCATCTGAACACAGTCCTCTATGCTGATAAGACCTCTTCCACCCTCAGATCTCCTTAGGTAGAGTCTATCGACATCACTCCTCTTGTGGAACATGTTGTAGATAGTCAATAGCTTCCTAGTCTTCCTATCCATTTCTTTTTGTTCAGCAACATTCCATCTCAGAATTCCCGCACTGTACCTAATAATAGACACAGCTCGGGAATTTACTGCGCTTATGGCATTTCTGCTGTTCAGATGTGACTTCAATACGCTCCTTACTCTCCGAATGTATTCAGTTCTTAACAATTCCTTCATTTTTTTGTTCTTTATGCCATCAGCCTCCAGAACGCCCAAATACTTGTATCCTTCCTCAGAGTCAATTTCCTTTATCATCTCACCTGTTGGTATCTGGATCCCGTTACTTCTGCTCAACCTACCCCTCCTCATCACAATGACTCCACATTTACCAATACCAAACTGCATACATATATCACTGCTGAAAATACGGACAGTGTCAACAAGCACATCCAACTCCTTCTCACTTTTCCCGAAGAGCTTAAGATCGTCCATGAAGAGGAGGTGATTGATGGTAAGCTCTCCCCTTCCCAACTTGTATCCTGCTCTCACTTTTCGCAGCATAATGGTCAAGGGCATCAGGGCAAGGACAAACAACAGAGGGGACAGGCTATCTCCCTGGAAGATACCTCTCTTGATCTTCACGCTTCCCAAGGATACTCCAGTTGATGTCAACTCTGTCTCCCAGGACCCCATACTCCTGCCCAGCAACTCTCTGATGTTATCTGCCACCCTGAAGATCTCCAGGCTTTTGGTGATCCAGGAATGAGGCACCATGTCAAATGCCTTTCTGTAGTCTATCCATCCCATGGCAAGATCAGTGTGTCTCCTCCTGCAATTCCCCATTACCATCTTATCAATAAGCAACTGGTCCTTTGTACCACGTGACTTCTTTCGGCATCCTTTCTGTTCGTCCGGCAACAAGTTGTTTGTGTGGAGGTGATGGTAGATTTCCTCAGACACAATGCTCGTCAACAGTTTCCACATTACGGGCAGACATGTGATAGGTCTATAGTTGGTAACATCATTACCCTTGATTCGGTCTTTCATTATCAGAACTGTGGTACCTTTTGTCAACCACTCTGGCACCTCACCCGACACCAAGCAGTCATTGAACATGGCCGTCAGCTTCGGGTGGAGGGATGTTAAATGTTTAATCCAATACCCCTGCACACCATCTGGGCCTGGTGATTTCCAGTTGGTTAGTTTTTTGGCTTGCCCCTTAAGAGTTTCAACTGTGATACTCAAATCAGTCTGTTGCTGTGCCTGCTCACCGATCTCCCTCTGTACTGTCTCAATCCACCCTGCCTGGGCATTGTGTCTAACATCCTGCTCCCATATTCCTCTCCAGAATGTTTTAGCTTGTTCCGCCCCAGGGATCAAGTCGGTGCCTCTTTCTTTCCCCTCAAGCTGTCCAAACAGCATCTTCTGGTTGTTGTCGAACATGCGGTTCTGTTTATACTGACTGACTCTGTTCTCGTATCGCCTGATTTTGGCACTCTTTGCTACAATGCGTTGCTTCAATTCCTCTATGATAATATTTAGCTTTTTACTCCTAGTTTTGTATTTTATTTCCAGTCTATTTTTAGTGCCTATGTTTTTTAGTGTCCCATTCAGTAGTGACTCAAGCTTTCCTATGTCATTTCTCATTTCCCCGATTTGCCCACTCAGTCGCTTCTTCCACCACGGCTCTGCTCTTTCTTGTCTGTTGTTTCCTCTCGCTTTTATACCAAGTAGTTTCCTCACCGTATTTGCTGTTGCTTTGAGGATATTGTTGCACTGGTGAAGACTCCTCGCCTCAAGGTATGGGATGACTTTGTTTACCTTAGCTGTTGTTTCTTTTAACTTTTTCCTGTCTACAAATCTTAGGTTCATAGGTCTCCCACTATCATTGTTCAACTCATCTACCACTAAATTTAGGATGTCAACCGAATCTTGTCCTAGCCCGTCAGCATTCATCTCCTCAGTGGCCGTATCTCTGTTCCAGGTATTATTTATCTCAGTATTCAGATCATTGTCTGCTTCGGGTGGTTCCTCCGCTCTCAGGACCTCCTCACCTTCATTTCCCGCCGGCTCGCTTGTCT
The DNA here is from genome assembly GCA_964016885.1 of Eledone cirrhosa. Taxonomy (NCBI): domain Eukaryota; kingdom Metazoa; phylum Mollusca; class Cephalopoda; order Octopoda; family Eledonidae; genus Eledone; species Eledone cirrhosa. Next base: position 172,329,326 of record OZ024742.1, read on the forward strand.
GGCATACTACACCCGCCATCTCCAAGCCATTCTCTCTGCTCAGTTCCTCCAGTTCCAGCTCGCTTATCCACCCATTAGTTCTTATTACCCGAGCCTGCCCGGCCAATTTTTGTTCATCTAATTTAAATAAACCAATCTCGTTCCAGATGTTATGCATCCGTCTCCTGTAGCCCCTCTCCTTGGGGTTACTTTTCAGGTAGCATTGCATAACAGTTCTATTCAATTCTTTCGTCCAGTTGGTTCTGGCCCCTTTCCTTCTTCTTCTTCCTCCAACATCAGCAGTATTTCGTTGACAGTCAGGTTCCTGCTGCTGAGCCAGGGGGCACCTGTTGGGTGAGAGTCTGTCACATGACGTTCTAGTCTCCATTTCACCGTTATTCGAACTGTTTATGTTCGATATTTAAACACTCTTATCGAGGATTGGCGAATGTATGTTTACATAGCCATCTGTGGATCCGCCATCCCACTTGGCCCTTGTGTGGCATTATCACCACGCTGTATACGGACACACATAAACAAACAAACACACGGGCAGAAAGGGCCCCAAAAATGAATAAGCATAAGTTTCATTGTAATGTAGTATTCGAATGTCTGACTTAGTTTTTGTTTTTTAAGTTTTACTTTTTCCCCCCTCTTCTCTGTCCGTCCGCCTGCCTCTCTCTTCATTCTTATTTTCTTTACGTTTTGGGGGTTTCTTTTTTTGTTTTTGTTTTTCTCTGTTTTTCTCGTTTTTTACTGTTGTTGCTGTGCTGCTTTTGTTGTTTATTTTTTCTTTTTTCTTTTGAGTCTATCTATATATTTTGATGCCTTCCTCTTTTTTAGCAGTAGGGATTCTATAATGTGGTGGCAGCAGCCAGCTAAAAGAAGAAGTGGGAGACTGGCGGCGGTAGCGATACTGAGACAGTGGTGGTGGTGATGTCGATACCGAGACAGTGGTGGCGGTGATGTGACCGTATTACTGTAGCGATGGTGCTGTAGCGGTGGCAGCAGTGAAGGAGTGAAGGGGTGGTGGCGGCGGTGATGGGATAATGGTTGTAATGATGGCCGTAGTGATCGGTGGTGGTTTAGTGTACACAGGTGATAGGGTGGGTGGTGTATCTAGTTTCTGGTGTTGGTGAGTTTGGCTGTTCTATATAGTGTATACAGAGGAGGAGGGGGGGGGGGGTTCTTCTTCCATTTATAGCCATTTTCTTTTTTGGATATACAGTGTACAATACAAAGTTGAATATTTGAATATTTGAGCCTTATAACAATATATTTTGGGTCCGAATTTTTTGGGGCTCAAGCCGGGTGCTTTACGTAGCATTTGTACTAAGAGTTGTTATTTCACAAATGGTTTAAATATGTTAAAAATTCAAAACTTACGGGAGCGATTTCATGACCTCCGTCACCTCGTGCGTCTTCTTCCCTTATTATTATTATTATTATTATTATTATTATTACTATTATTATTACTATTTTTTTTTTATTTTTTTTTTTTATTCCAATTCAATGATGTTCCAGAACAATATAAAAGAGATAATTGGCAATTTAGGTTCTGGAACGAAAAAGATCATTGGCAATAAGGGCAGGGGCCCCAGGTTATCACAGCCTGTGCCCGCTCGTCATCGTGCCATTGTAATAGAGCCAAACAAGGCATTTAGTCTTGGCTGCTGGAACGTATGGACGCTGCTTGACAGGGATTCTTTGAGGCGTCCTGAACGAAGGACCGCTCTTGTTGCAAAGGAGCTTCGACGTTACGATCTTGACATCGTGGCTTTATCTGAGACGAGGCCAGCTGGAGATGGTCATCTTACGGAATTTTGTGGAGAATATACATTCTTCTGGAAAGGAAGAGATGAGGGAACCAGAAGAGAGGTTGGGGTAGGATTTGCTGTTAAGACTGTGCTTGTGAACAAATTAGAAGGATTCCGAGTAGGGATTAGTGACCGTCTTATGTCCATGAGAGTTCTGCTGGACAAGGGAAGATATGCTACCCTGGTGAGTGTGTATGCTCCAACTATGAGTTGTGTCGATGAGGAAAAGGTGTCCTTTTAACATGCCTTGAAAGGTGTTTTAAGAAATATCCCTCAGGCAGACAAAGTCATCGTGCTTGGTGACTTTAATGCTAGAGTGGGTAGGGATTTTAACACATGGAATGTAATCGGAAGGCATGGGGTGGGAAAGTGTAACAGCAATGGTATGTTCCTGCTGCAGATATGTGAGGACCTGGATCTGTGTGTTACCAACACCATGTTCCAACAAAAGAACAAATTCAAAACCACATGGATGCATCCTGCATCTAAGGAATGGCATCTTTTGGACTACGTCCTAGTCAGGATGCGTGACAGACAGGATGTGCAGTGTGTTCGTGTTCTTCGTGGAGCTGATGAGTGCTGGACGGACCACCGCCTGGTACGCGCAAAAGTGAAACTAATCACTAAACGTAAAATCCGGGCTCCTGGTGTTGCCCTGCCCAAAAGATTGAATGCTGCTCATCTTGAGGATAAAAATGTGAAGAGGACATTGGAAGAAGAGATGCAGGCTGCATATCTTGGTGAGGACTGGCCGACCCTTAAAACGTCTGTTTATGATGTAGGCAGGCGTGTTCTGGGATTGGCGCAGAGGAAACATCAGGACTGGTTTGATGAGAATGATGTACATATAGAAGACTTGTTGGCTAATAAGAGGCGTGATCTGTCAGGCTACTTGACGGCAAAACCACAGGAGAGGAATACGTTGCATGAGGAACTCAGGGATGTAAAATCACCTGTTAGGCGGAGTCTTTCTCAAATGAAGGATCAGTGGTGGAGTGAGAAGGCTGGTGAGATACAAACTGCGTCTGATTCCAATAACACAAAGCTGTTGTACAGTCTCTTGCGTGAGGTTTATGGACCGTCTTCTTCTCTGGTGACACCGCTTCGGAACATGGATGGCAAAGAACTTCTTCGTGACTCACAAGGAATTCTACGAAGGTGGCGAGAGCACTTTGATGATCTTTTGAATCAGCCGTCTGTCGTCAGTGAAGATTTCCTCAATCTCATTCCAGAAAGTCCTGTGAAATAGCTCTCGCAGAACCTCCGACGCTTGTAGAGGTTGCAGTGGCTATTTCGAAGCTGAACAGTGGAAGATCTCCAGGTATGGATGGCATACATGCTGAGCTCCTACAATATGGTGGTGAGAGACTCCTGCAACATCTTCACTCTTTGTTTGGCAGGATATGGGCTAATGAATCCGTACCTGAGGACTGGAGAGATGCAGTAATGGTGGTCTTGTACAAGGGAAAGGGTAACATGAACGATTGTGGGAACTACAGAGGTATATCATTGCTTTCTGTCGTAGGGAAAGTTTTATGTAGGGTGCTTCTGGACCGTCTGCTGACACACATTGCAGATTGTGTTCTTCCTGAAAGTCAATCTGGTTTTCGTGCTGGACGCGGCACTACTGATATGATCTGCTCAGCTAGACAGCTCCAGGAGAAGTGCATGGAACAAGGCTTGGATCTGTATCAGGTTTTTATCGATCTGACAAAAGCTTTCGATACTGTTAACAGAGATGCATTATGGCAGGTTCTCCAGAAACTGGGTTGCCCTGATAAGTTCCTTGCTCTAGTTACGTCTTTCCATGACGATATGAAGGCTTGGGTTAATGTCGGGGGTAACATGTCGGAGCCTTTCTCAATAAAAAATGGAGTGAAACAGGGGGATATTCCAGCACCGACCCTGTTTGCCAAATACTTTGCAATGGTTTTCTGTATTGCATTCAGGAATTGCGAGCATGGTGTTTACATCCGATATCGAAACTCAGGCAGCATATTTAACATCAGGCGCTTTGCTACGCAGACAAAAGTATTTACATCAATCATAAGAGAGCTCTTGTATGCAGATGATTGCGATCTTGTAGCGCACACAGAGAGTGATATGCAGCACATTTTGAATGCATATCTGACGCTTGCACTGCCCTAGGTCTGACTGTCAGTCTCAAGAATACCGTCGTCATGTACCAACCTGCCCCTAGTAAGCAGTACACTGAACCAAACATCTATGTGTATGGCAAACGACTTGGAGTGGTTGATCAGTTTGTCTACCTGGGAAGCACTGTCAATCGATACAGCAACCTTGACAGTGAAATCTCACTTAGGATTAGGAAAGCAAGTGATGCTTTCGGAAAGCTAGAAAGGCGACTCTGGGGTCGGGGAGACATATGCAGGAGGACAAAGGTAAAGGTGTACAGAGTATGTGTGCTCTCTTGTCTTCTTTATGCCTGCGAGACCAGAGTCACATATCGACACCACCTTAAGCAATTGGAGCGTTTCCATCAGATGTGTCTCAGACGGATCCATGGCATTCACTGGAGGGACCACATCAGTGATGTCGAGATTTTGGAAAGCTCTATGTGTGACAGTATAGAAGCTCTTGTGCTTAAACAACGACTCCGTTGGAGTGGTCACCTTGACAGGATGAAGGATTCTAGAATACCAAAACAACTCTTTTATGGAGTGTTGGTTAAAGGAAAACGACCGCCACATAAACCAAAAAAAAAAGGTATACGGATTCCTTGAAAGCCTCTCTGAAAGACGCTAGCATCTCTGCTGATACGTGGGAGAATATTGCTGCTGATCGTAATAAATGGAGAAAGACTGTATATGAGGGAAAAGTTGCCTTTGAGGCATCTCGAATTGCATACGAGAAAGTAAAGCGGGATGTGAGGGAGGGCATTGCTGTTGCACTTCCAGACGGCGAGGGTCGTCCTATGGTGGTGACATGCAGCGAATGTGTGAGACTCTGCCTAAGCAAAGCTGGACTCGAAAGTCATCTTCGCAGTCATAAAGTAAGACCAGTGGTTGACTACCAGGCTGCTGTTGGAGATGCTACTCATCATGCTTGCCAAACATGTGGTAGGGAATGTAAATCAGCAGGAGGGCTCAAGCGACATGCAAAAGTACACGAACTCCAACCACAGCCGACTATTCCCAGTGAATGTTTTGGTTGCCGACTCTGTGCAAGACATTTTAGATCATTGGCTGAGCTAAAAAGCCACATTCGATCGCAGCTCTGTTAGTTGATATCGTGTGTGTGTGTAGATATGCTTATGTGTGTGCGTGTGTGTGTATATATATATGTATATGTATATTATTATTGTTGTTGTCGTTATTATTATTGTTGTTATTATCATTATTATTATTATTGTTATTAATGTATGTGTGTGTGTATATGTGTGTGTGAGTGTGTGTGTGTGCGTATATGTGTATGTATATGTATATATATATATATATTTCTTCTTTTTTTTCTTTTTTTTCTTTTTATTTATTTATTATTATTATTTTTTTCTTTCTTTCTCCTCGTGCAATGGCCATACTCGATAACGAGGGGGCAGCCATCATGCATGTATGTATGTATGTATGTATGTATGTATGTATGTATGTATGTATGCATGTATGTATGTATGTGTGGTTTTGTAATTTCACAAATTTTTGCCAATAGAGAGAGAGTCGGTTTCTACCATGGTTACAAGACTCTCTCATTAGAATTTACACAACATCAACCAGGTAGATATGTATGCATGTCTGCATACATGCATGTGTAGGTATGGATGTTATTGTATGTGTGGATATGTATGTTTTGAGTTGTATGTGTGCATGTGTGTATGCTTTGCATTTGTACATGTGTATATGCAGTTATTAGATGCAGCATTTTTGGATTGTTTTACATATTTTTACTGTTCCATTAATAGATTGTACTTGTAATTTCCTAACTAGTTGTGTTCTTTCCGTTCCTGTGAAGCCCAGCTTCTCAAAATTTGTATTGAGGCAGTTTCTAACATATACCAGTGCCCCAATAATCACATGCATACATCTGAAGGTATAATCAGAGTGGAGTGTATGCAGATTTCTCATCAGTTCAGCATAAATTTTCTTCTTTTCGCTAATCTTTGATATTATATTGGCATCTGCTGGGCAGTTAACTTCCACTACTGTGCATGCCTTCTTTTTCATGTCCCATATCATAACATCTGGTCTGTTATGCCTGCATTTTATTGAGGTTTTTACTGGAACATTCCACCAGTACTCTTTCATATTATGTATATATGTATGTCTTCCACATTGCTGTAGCTTTTAATGTGTTTATAATCGGGGCTATCTTTTCTACGGATTGCATAGTTCAGAGTGTTTGCCACTACATCATGCCTCATATGTAGATAGTACCGCGATGATATCTTCGGACAGCTGCTGATGACATGGGTGACATCTTCGATGTTAATTGTGCAGAGTCTGCACTTGTTACCACATCTAGGTGTTTGGCTGCATCACTATCTCTTTTGTTAATCAGGTATTTCGTGTTGATTTCCTATTCTTGGATTGCAAAAGCGTATCCTTCAAAGTGGGAGTCAATATAGCGGTTGTTGGTCCAAGATAGACTACTTTCATTATCTATATTACCCTCCTGGCAACATATCCATGCACGATCTTTTGCTGATAAGCATGCAGTTTTTCATCCATGGATTCACTGCGATACTTCTGAACGACATCCCTGGGTGTGAGTTTTTGATTATCTCTCAATGGGTTCCTTCCAAACTCTCATGATCTTATCTGTTTCATGCAGATAGACTTGCTCGAGAGACGGGCTCCTACGCTTCGAGGTTCGTAGATGCTGTTGGAGAGATATGATGCGACATTCAAATGCTGCCTGGACTGATGTTAGGCCTCTGCCTCCCTGATTACGTTTCTAGTAAAGGCGGTCTATGTCACTGTTGATGTGGAAGTTTTAAGTGTTGTTTAGTACTTTTCGAGTTCTAACTTCAACTGCTCTGATTTCGTCTATCGTCCAGTTGAGTATTCCAAACGTTGGTGTTAGGACAGGCACAGCAAACAAATTGTGAGCCACTGTCTTGTTTTGCGCAGAGATCCGATGACCATATCTTTGTTAATCCGGTGTAGTATTCCCTGGTTATGAGTTCCTTATTACAGATACCATTTAGTATATGTGCTTATCTATCCCCAGGTATCTGTAGCAGTCCTCATCAGATATCGGTGAAACAGTTAGGCCATTGATGACAATGTTGCTAGATTTGATTTTTGTTTTTCCCCGCTTTACAGTCATATATTACCATTTATCTTGGCCAAACTCCATTCCTATATCCTCTGAGAATGTTGTAACCAGTTCAAGATTTTTCTTCTCCCCCATATTGGCATAGAGTTTCAGATCATTCACAAATAAATTATGGGTTAGATTCGTATTTCTGTCCTGTGAGCCAATGATGTATCCTTCACAGAAAGGACAAGGGGTTTAACGACAGGATAAAAAATATCACAGAGAGACTGTCTCCCTGAAATAGACACCTGCGATATTTTATTTTATCAGTGAAAATAGGGTCCTCCTTTTCTGTCTTTAACTTTAGGATAGTAGCCCAATGTATGTATGTGTGTATGTATACTAGGGAGAGGATCAGGGGTGTATATGTGTGTATGTATGTAGAAAAGTAAACATTTTAATCGATATATAACATTGAACTCACTGTACGATAATAGTAGGAGTTGTGAGTTGTGTCACAACTCTCAAAACATGATGGTGTAGGACATAAGAAAGGAGAGATCGAAAATAATATCCAGTCACTGAGAAGGACACAGATTGTGTGACAAAAGAGCTTCCGACAGGAAATTCACAATAAATTGAAGTGAATACTAACAGGCGCGTGTGTTTATAGTGTTTATATTGGCAGCATGACCCTCCCAAAGTATAACAATATATGTTTCACCACACGTTTTCAGATTAGAAATATTGCAAAATAAATTCAAAAACGATATATATATATGTGTTTGTGTGTGTGTGTGTGTGTGTGTGTTTGTGTGTGTGTGTGTACAGAATCTGTGTATATATGTACAAAACGGAGTTTACACATATGTATACGATATTCACGTATGTACATAGACATAGAATTGTAGTGGCGTAGCTCTAGATGTAACCCAGATGGATAACACCATATCAAATAAATGACTTCTAAAACAATTCCCATCCAACACAAAGATATTGTGAGGAAAATCTTGTAAAGAGAATTTGCGTGGAATGTTGTTGAACGAATCACATATGTTCCTGTAAAATAAACTTAATTCGTTAATTTATGACTTAGTGGATTATATATTTGACTTGAATTCATAATTTCGTGGTTTAGATTCCTTAATTTTGCGGCATGTTGTGTTCATGCTCCAAAACACTTTATTTCCAGTTGTTCCAGGCAACTGAGCTGAAATTGAATACCAGCAGGCGATTTTCTCTATAATCGATTAGTGTCCTATTCGCGAGAGAGCACTCTAGTCTCCTCATCTTAAAACCACTAAAACTGAGATAACCACCGTTGTAATGACGTTCCAGGTATTCGATATATTTTACCTAAATTTACTTCACTACCTTAACCTTGTAAGCAATCTAAGTCTTTGATTTCGAAACAATCACCGGCCACCACTTTAGTAATTTCTGAAGCGTCGTCTTTATCATCCTTTAACCCATCAGATACACTGGCCTTGGTAATTCATAATCGCAACATTTCTTTTGTGTTTGCCACAACATATGGCTATGTTTGTAACAAACCAATGAAGGAAACTCTACTTGGTCACATATCCTGGAGGAAATAACAGCCAGATCACCTTATAATCACACACTACATTAATAAAAATAAATAGTACTTTGTATATGAATGTCAGAAGCACAAAATGAGAGAAATAGATTTAGGAATAATTACAGCTGAAGAAGCCTTGATTCCACACCATCTGCTCGATGGACGGGTGGCATCAATAACAACACAATGACCGACACTATACCCGCATAAATCAACAGAGTTCTCACAACTATTAATGAAAACACACACGTGTCATCAAGGGGGAACGATACGAGAAAATTATAGTTACTTAACAAAAAGCAACCATATATTATTCAAATCAAAACTAACTACGTTTTCTTTTAATGAAAAAAATCACATATTGTAGTCCCAGAATCAAAATGTTGTCCAGCTTGCAGATAAGTTCCGTTTTGCCAGACACCAATCTTGGAGGCATCAAAAAGGGACAATGACACTTCATTATTAAAGCAGTAAGAATAAATGGCTTAAAGAATTTAGGTTGGAAAGAAGGCTTAGTCTATCTTATAAAGCGAAAAAAGTTTTTAAAAAAATAGCGAAAACAGTATGTATTGAATTTAAATACTAAAGCAAACACTCCAATTGTTTATTCTGATTTGTTCGTGAAATATTGATTGCTTAAGAACAGGAAACTGGCGGAGAACTCTGAGATTTTACAGCAAACATAATACGATGAGAAAAACAGTTGTAATAACTATTTAAAATATAGATGAGCTTTACAATCTTAATCAATGAACTTAGTGAAACATGTCCAGACATTCTTACTTGTTTGCAAACATCTCTACGTATATATCTTTCCTTCATTTCCTATTATTTTTTTCTTCATTTCGGCCATAGTACTTATTTTTTACGTTTGTTATTGCTTATTATTTTTTCCAACTGAATTTTTTTCTTCCGGATTCTCTGTTACAGAAAAAGTAGTCTCATGTATAGTTCGATTTTTTTAACAATGATGTGATTTATATATGTTTCTTATTAGTTTCAGTTGCTTGCTTGCTTTTTTTTCCATTACATTTACTAGATCTTTGGTAGTTAGCAAGTTATAAGTTTAAAATAATTTAACATTATACATAAATTCTGTAAAATCTTGTAGACATAAAAAAACAAAAAGCAAAAAAAACAAAAAAAAACAGGGGACAACAAAAGCATGAAAGTTATTAGGAAGAGCTCGCTGAAATGTCAAAGAAACCGTTATTTATTCTTCCGAGAATGAATTATATTTTGCCTCAATTTGCTGGAGGTGATGCCAACATGCTTAGATATATCAGCTTGTCTTGAGGCATACATAATATCATTACAAATTTGGTCTTCTAGTGCAATACAGGAATAAGACGTCTATAAATTAGATCAACACACACATGCAAACACACACACACACACACACACACGCACACACACACACACACACACACACACACACACACACACACACACACACACACACACACATACACACACACACACACTCGCACACACACACATATTTATATATATATATATATATATTAGAATATGACGGGAATTCCTTGGTTCAGTAAGTTAAATTTGAAAAAGGGCAAGATTGATTTCATTTGAGGTTGATGTTCTTTAATAATTCAAATGTTTAGAGTAAGTGGTTATTAATATTAATTGTAGCATGTCCTTGGTACCTTCTTTGCAAAACTGTCACGCATTTGTTGCGATTTACAAACTAGACTGTCGTGCTATGTTGAAGATGTATACATACATATACATACATGCATACATACATACATATATGGATATATATATATGGATATATATATATATATATATATATATATATATATATATATATATATATATATATATATATATATATATATATATATATATATAACAAAGGAATTGTGGTAAGGAACCAGATAGACCATAATGCACCAGAGTACTCAATACGTAGGGTAGTAGAGGGGGAATAGGAAAAAGTATGACCCCAGCGGCAGAGCTCAAGCCGTTTCGACGGCTATTTCTGGACTAAATTAGAATTTTTAACCTGGTGAATAAATAGCCAAACTTGTCAAAGGGGTACTTCCTTATATGGGAAGATTGTAGTTGTCAAGAGGATTGGTTAAAATTTGTTGTAAACACAAATATGTCTATCATGGCATTTGGTGGGAGGTAGGGATGGCGGAACTTGCCTGTAGAACAATAGAGGAGTGAGTGGAGCGGCAAGCGTTGAGAGTGATATGTATACAACAGAATATAAGGATAGTGTATGAAAGGTAGGTGGGAGGTTATAGAATAGGTAAATAGAATGAGAGTAGGAGACATCAAAAGATAATAGAAATAAAAAAAAATATATGAAATTAGATAGTGAGAAATGAATAAAAAAAATCACAATTCTATCTTACAATTACAGGTTAATAAAACTGATACAAGATTAAAGGGGTTTAACACGTCTGCTATAAGTAGTTAGTAAAACGTTTTCGGCCAATTTTATCTTAAAATTACAGGGGTGGGCGAACTGAGGCTACAGAGGCCTGATGGGCTACATCGGGGTAGGCGAAAGGGGAAAAGCAGACGAGGAAGAAAATAGGGATTGGAAGGAAGTGATAGGATGATGTAGGGGGAAGAAGAAGACAAAGAGGAAAAGAAAAAGAAAGATATACATATAACTATGTAAGCTGACGTTCCCCTAACTTATTAGGCAAGTGTGTGTGTGGGGGAGGAGGGGGTATCAGCCCTTGTCTACCCACCTGGGTCGTTATGGGGTTTGAAGGCGAGGTAAGTCCTACCCAATCTGTGTTTGCATGCGGTTAACAGTTCGTCTTTCTTGTTTAGGAGTTGGTCCTTCGAAAACAGCAATTGTAATGTTTCCTCCGACTATAAGTTACACGGACGGCGTCCTCCCGTGTAAGAGTTAGCCCTGGACAGTAAGCTCCAAGTGATATTGTAGGTTATATTATTATCTTGGAGGTCCCAGATGTGGCCCGAAAGTGTAGTGGCATGTCGCCGGACCGGATTTCGGAAACTATTTCGGTGTTGGTAGAGCGGTGTGTTGAAGTCACACCGGTTAATCCTATATAAGCTTTGTTGGAGGTGTCCGTCCTCACGTTGCACTAGTAGATCACGTTACGTTTTCGGCATTTGTTGTTGAGGGGGCACGTAGATCTATCAGGGCAGTTACACCTCCTGGTCGGCTCTACAATGATGTCTAGGTAATTTCTTCCATAGCGATTGAGTTTTTTGTTGTTTGAGGAAACGATGTTTTGTGCGAAATTAGGTGTGGTACTGTAGGAGAGTTTGATGGTGTTTTTGTTAATTATGTTGTGGTAGCGATGTTGTAGTGGGAAGTGTTTTTCGAGGAGTCTAAAGAATATTTCTCCGATAGGTGTTTCAACCTCGGCATTATGGGGAGGATTGAACCACGTTACGTTGCGTAAGCGGCGGTGTCGCCTGCTGGTCCCGCTAATGGAAGCTGGATAAAAGGATATTTCCACCCGGAAGCCACTCCGCTTGAGAGCCTGGTTGTAATGAGGTGCGTGTTCGTCGAATATCTGCTCATTAGCGGACAAACGAGATATGCGGAGGGAGATGTTTTTAACCAGGTTATTGGTGATGCTTCTAGCATGGTTAGAGCGGCGGTGGAAGTAGTGCAGGTTGCCATTTGGTTTCCTGTATGGGTAGTAAAGATCATTTTCGAGGTTAAGAGTAACGTCCAGGAAATTGACTCGGGTTAGGGACGTTTGTAGGGTGATTTTAAATCCCCAGTCCCGGAAGAAGTTGATTAGTTATTTACGGACACGCTCTTTACTAGTGAAGTTGTACCCTTTGAGGGTGAGGAACCCATCATCCCGGTACAATCCACCTGCGAATGCAGGAAACATTTCGGTGAGTTTAAATAGTAGGAATAATCCTATAAGATCTGTGACCTCGGCTGAATCCGTGGCGCCCATACTGACGTCGAATGGGAAGTCGGGAGCTCTCTTTATCCACTTGGAGTTGTCGAAAAGTAAGACTGTCTTCCTGGCGTGGAGAATGATATTTCTTTCCTGGTCAGTGATGGGTGTGACTGTTTCGGCAAAGTCAGACACACACACAAACAAACGCACACACACACATAAATACATATACAAATACATTTATCATTAACTTTCTTCTAGTTTTGTATCCACCACGATATGCATTAACCAACTTCCCCATGTGCCGTAATGTTATTATGAGATGGAAGTTTGATGTTTATTGTGGCCGGATGGCACGGGTACAAGCTTAGGTGTATTTTGAACATGATTCCAACATAATGTGGGCAATGCTGATGAAATATTTTCCTCATCATTCATATATCGTAGTGCCTCGACCGGTGTTTGAGAGAGTATAGCTTGAGTTTTTCTAATCGATTTCAATTATGAAGGTCAGTCATGCCGTCTATTGGCTTTTGTGATTGACCGCTCTCTCTCTCCCCTCTCTCTCTCTCTCTCTCTCTCTCTCTCTCTCTCTCTATATATATATATATATATATATATATATATATATATATATATATATATATAAAAGCAATGAAAAACAAGGAGTATAAACCGTTAAAACATGTTTATATATCATTGTTATATAAACATGTTTTAACGGTTTATACTCCGTGTATGCATTTCCTTCATAATCGCTCTTCTAATTTTTTCTCGCCCAGTAAATATTGACGCTTTTAATATTTAACCCTGTAGGCACAAGTATTGACCACATTTACACAAACCATTGGCAACTAAATATATGTATCGCCTATATTTCCTTTATTTCTCTCTCTCGGTATTTAAGCTTTCTATATATATATTAATAATATGCGATTCGTTTGGAATTATGCAAACAGCCTCTTAAGCCATGTCAGTTTAATGACCTAGTTATTCTTGCTCTTGTGCTGACATGTAAACAGAACTGCAGACACTGATGTTTCTGGGTGATTACCCTTCATCAGTACACTAAACTGTTTACCTGCCAACTGCCACAGCTCGTGAAACTATACATTTTGTAAAATATATAGTGACTGCTCGGCCTGATTTGCGTATTATCAGACTGGCTGATCATTCAGATCTGCATATTAACAGATCGACTGATCAACCAGATTTGCATATCAGCAGATAGGACATTCAGTTTCATGCATACGAGCGATTAATGGCCGGCTTTGTCATATTCAAATAAGTAACAAATAGTTTATCGCTCTACATGGTTGAATACAATGAATGTTATCTGAGATTTTCGAATATTAAAATAATATTCTATTCCTTTGCAATTATGCAAACAGCCTCTTTAATATCTAGGTGAAAACTGCAGAGGCCGGACATTTTGTGCCTCATTGTTTAAGTGTGAGCCTTTGTTTATGTCACTTAACCACGTGTTTCGATATAAGATAGATGGATAAATTTAGTACCAAACTTGACAAATAAGGTTAGAATTGATAGATTAAATCAAGCTGGTGCCACAACATTGCCACAGTTTAATGACAAAACTATCAATTGAGAAAAAAACTAACTAATGCTTATATGCCGATTTAAGCTATCATGAAGAATTTATATTTTTTTCAATGAAAGGTTTCTTGAACTTTATCATGTAGTAATAAAAATGTTGAAGTCCTGGAATGAAGAAGGGATTCAACAGTCTCGTTCGATTTTATAGAGATACGAACCAAATGTACGGCAAATCACATCCAAACGTGTCACATATTAATAGTAATTTTAAATTTGATACGAAGCAAGCAGTTTCGATGCCATTAGTTGACTGGCACTTCATATGAATGACCTTGAAAGGAAGAAAAGGCCAAGTTAACCTGGGTTTGAAACCTGAACGTAAATAATGAGAAGTAAGACAGTTAATCTTTTGTGCGACACGCTCCCGAATCCGCCTATACATCACCAACAATAATAATGACAACAACTACAATAACATTAGATATGGCATATATTGTAGAATACAGTTCTACTTATATATGAAGACAATATCCACGTTTAGAAAGTTTTAGTGAAGATAGTTTTGAATCAGGACTGATTTAGTGCAAAATAGGAACAATATAAACAGCAAGATCACAGCATCAATAACACGACAACGAATACATTATATAGATTGATATTTCGGCTCCATTTTCAATAACTCTTTAGAATGCATCTCATTAACTCTTCTATGTGTTTTATTGGTTTCCGTCATTAGAATGGGATTATACATAAGCACCACATTGAACTGATTTAACTAATTATATTGACAACAATACTTATTTTCTACCACACCTGGTACGTATTTTATCGATCTTTATTATCAAACTGTCACGTTACGGGACAGTAAACGTAACCGGCAAACAGTAAACGTAAACATACACACAATGACATCATACAAACATACATACAAATGTGTGTTCTTTTCCAAGGAATTTTACTGACAACTGACGTTTAAGGTAGAAGACATTGGCCCAAGTTACCACACAGTGCAACTAAATTCTACACCTGGTTGTTGCGAACCATATTCGATAATCATACCACCACATTTGTACGTTATACGACATGAACATTATACTTAAATACAAACAGAGAAAACACACACAGACACACATACACATACACACTCACACACACACAAACCATAGGAGCCCACGGTCGAGTATTGTAGTTGACCCGCTAACTGACCTTCTCACACCACTACCACTACCCACTACAGTAAAGTAGGTCAACCATACCAGAACATACATGCAGTTAAAAGCAATTCTAACAGGCTGACCTCTTTCTAGGAGAACTGACTGAAGAATTTCAATAGACTTTCGGCTGGGAGGCGGTATGATATCTGACCAATGAGGTGAGGGCATATCCTTTGGACGCTGAAATTCGTTCAGTCTAAACCATATGCTTTCAGTTCCTTAGAGGACTGACAACACACTCTGGATCTGAGAATATCGATGAGTTAACAAGGTAAAATCCATTACAACATTATGTTTTCCTGTTTTTTTCTGTTCAAGGAGTTACTGTCTCATGAGGTCATAGCTATTGAATAAAGGGTATCACTGAAATATATATAGCAGCGAATATGAAAGAACGAAGGTAATTTTACCCTGTGGACTTACACTTCTTGTTTCTATGTCACTCTGTATTAAACAGACCAACATGCGCACTTCGTTGAGTGATCCAGCCTGCATACTGAAATGTCGGCAAACAACCAATGCATACTCAAAATTATATTTATATATATATATATATATATATATATATATACGGAGGTAGGCTAAAATGTTCAAAGGTTCACTATGATGGAGTGATGCTAGGGCTGTGAAACATTGCATGCATTTACTTAATAACTGCAATGTTTTTTTCCGGGGACTATTGCAAAAATAAGCCTCATTTCGCCTCTTTCCATGAGAGTATCTTGGTCGGCCTATGAACCTCTCATCCTACCTCGTATTTATATATATATATATAAATAGGAACAAATATAACCCCGACGGCAGAGCTCACGCCGTTTCGACGGCTATTTCTGGACCAAATAAGAATTTTTAGCCTGGTAAATAAATAGCTGAACTTCTCAAGGGGTGTTACCTTATATGGGAAGATAGTAATTGTCAAGAGGGTTATTCAAAAATTTGTTGTAAAGACAGATCATGGCATTTGGTGGGAGGTAGGCGGGGCAGAACTTTCCAGTAGAACAAAGAGGGAGTGGGGGAAACCCAGTGAAGAGTTGAAATTGAAATCTATACAGCAGATTCTAAGGATAGTGTGAAATGGTCGAAAAAAGTGTACTGGAGAAAAGTAGGGGGGAGAGGCTTGAAAGAAAGGTAAATCGAAAGGGAGTAAAACAAACAAAAAAAAAACATTATAAAAATAATGAAGTAAATATAAAAAAAAAATGTCTGGTTGCTACTTCACTTCTACAATCACCAAATTTCTCACTGGTATTGCTAAGTTATAGAAAAGTTTAATAGGTGGAGAATGGGGAAAATACTAAATACGAGATTGTAGTGAAATAATTTCATAAAGCCGGCTTTACAGGGGGTCTAACAACGCTGCTATAGATATTTAGTAATTAGCCAATGCTATCTTACAATGACAGGTTAATAAGTTGAGAACAAAATACTATAAAATACTACTACAAAAATATTAATACTAATACAGAAATACTAATACAAAAATAGTAATACAAAAATACAACTAAGAAATATAGAAACCATAGAAATGGAGCAGCAACCAAAAAGAAAAAAATATTTTACTGGGGTCTAACACATCTGCTATAAAAAGCATAATCGGCCAATTCTATCGTAATATTGGGGGGGGGGTACTGAGGCTACACAGGACCGATGGGCTGCATCGAAGTAGGCGAAAGGTGAAAATAAGAGACGAGGAAGGAGATCTGGGGTGGAAGGACTAGGAAGAGATGGGGGGGGGGGGGAAATTAGAGGAAAAGATAAAAGTTACGTCTACCTTTGTAAGCAGAGTTTACCCTTTACAAGATCGGCAAGTGGGATATCAGCCCTTACCTAAACGGGTCATTATCGGGTTTGAGGGCTAGGTAACTCCTACGCAATCTGTGTTTGCATGCGGTTACCAGTTCGTCTTTCTTGTTTAGGAGTTGGTCCTTCGAAAACAGAATTATTAATATTTCCTCCGAGCATAAGTTACACAGACAGCGTCCTCCCGCTTAAGAGTTAGCTCTGGACAGTAAGCTCCAAGTGAGACGTATGTTATATTATTATCTTTGAGGTCCCAGATGTGGCCCGAAAGTGTAGTGGCATGTCGCCGGACCGGGTTTTGGAAAGTATGTCGGTGTTTGTAGAGCCGGGTATTGAAGTCATAAGCGGTTAATCCTATATAAGCTTTGTTGGAGATGTCCGTCCTCACGTTGCACTGGTAGATCCCATTACGATATCGGCATCTGTTGTTGAGGGGGCACATGGATCTATCATGACAGATACACCTCCTAGTCGGCTTGCCACTGGTGTCAAGGTTATTTCTTCCATAGGGGTTGAGTGTTTTGTTGTTAGAGGAGACTCATGATCTCTCTTTACAACAAATTTTTGACCAGCCCTCTTGACAATTACTATCTTACCATATAAGGTAATACCCACTGAGAAGTTCGGCTACTTATTTACCGGGCAAAAAAATTATTATTTATTCCAGAAATAGCCGTCGAAACGTGTTGAGCTCTGCTGTCGGGGTCATACTTGTTCCTATTACCCACTCTACTACCCTAAGTATTGAGTACTTTATATATATATGCATATGTTTGTCTGTGTTTGTGAGTGTGTGTCTGTGTTTTCTTAGTTAATAAATGAATCAAAACAAAACAGAGGAGGCGAAGTCACGCTGTTATTTATATTATGTTCACGGTTGTATGTATGTATGTATATATATATATATATATATATATATATAGTAATAATAATAAATGTGAAGACTAAAATCCAAAGAGGGCTCGATAAGAATGAATATATATCAAATAAATAAGAACCCTAGAGCAAATATTTATTAAAATAATGGATTAAAGTTTAAGCAAAGAATCGTTAAGAGTAAAAGCACCGATTCTTTGCTTAAACTTTAATCTGTTATTTTAATATATATATATATACATATATATATATATATATATATATATATTTATATATATATATATATATATATATATATATATATATATATATATATATATATATATATATATATATATATATATATGTATATATATATATATATATACATGTATATGTATATATACATATATATATGGGATGGCTGCCACCTCGTTATCGAGCATGGTCATTGCACGATATACCATTATTAATAATTATTAATTAATTCTATCGAGCAGTGCCTGTGCGTGAAGATATTTTTTAAAGTGAGGAAAGTCTGTGCACTGAGCCAATCCCACTCTCTGAGCCACATTAGCTATAACCCGAAAAAAAGAAAAGATCAACATCATCGGTAACTACTGAGGCTCAGGTTTTATATCGGAGTTATCCCAGTTTCCTGAGTTGCCTTGATCTAGAAGAATGCCTTGACAAAGGCTAGGGTTCCTTCACTCCGAGTGGTTTAACCGCGTGATCGGATGTCCAGCTCGACTATTTCTATGTCCCCGCGCATATACATACACATGCACCCATGTATATATACATATACATACATATGTACATGTGTATATACATATTTATACACTTTGGGATGACCGTTGACTCTTATGAGTTCTTCCGTATATATATATATATATATATATATATATATATATATATATATATATATATATATATATATATATATATATATATATATATATATATATATATATATATACGTACACACACACACGCACACATATATATGAAAAATGTGGGTGAGAAGAATACTGCTGGTTGCACATGGATAACATGTTATAAAATGAGTCCCTCATCAGTGATTTACCAAACGATCATGGGTATTTGATCGCATTAAAGATCATATACCTCACGTTGGAGCGATAATAGCTAAAATAAGTTATTAGGACAATAGAAACGCGTAAAGCGAGTGAGACAAGTAAACAACACAGGTGGAAGCTAACCGAAGATGGAAATAAACACAAGCAACATAGTTATTCTTTCAGCATAAGCTGTGTGAAAATATGCGTGATCAGAAAACAGACCTTTCGCTAGTGAATTCGGTCTTAGAAAGAAGGAGAACCGTTTTCACAGCGAACGGGAGGAAGTAAGAAGGGGAGAAACAGGGACTGAGTGAGTGGGAGTGCGAGGAAGTGGTCAGTAGAGAGAAAGTGTTAACTGAGATGGCAGAGGGGACGAAAGAAAGTAAGAGAAACAGAGAGAACGAGGGAGCAGTAAGAGAGAAAGAGAGAAACACAGAATTGCAGTTTGGGTAAATATATGAAAAATATGGGTGAGAAGAATACTGCTATGTATATACATATATATACGTATATACATATATACATATATATATATATATATATATATATATATATATATATATATATATATATATATATATATATATATAAGAATGAAACGCGTAGGTTACTTCCCTTGCTTTTATCGAGAATCTCAAATTGTAATACGTGACGTATTCTATTCTATAGCGATTAGGTCTTCAAAATGTTTATTATAAACATACAGAATATTTTCGAATATTCTATGTTTGTCTTCACATATATATCGCTATTTCAGAGCATTAAATCCAAATTCTAATTTCTGCCGGACCGGCAACCGCTCTTTCAAACCAGTTCCTGTACACAGCTAAGTATTCTATAAGTCTCTAGCTGTGTCATTCTCGATAAAAGCATTGGATATGTAATCCTGATGATTTCAAATAAGAATGAAACGCGTAGGTTACTTCCCTTGCTTTTATCGAGAATCTCAAATTGTAATACGTGACGTATTCTATTCTATAGCGATTAGGTCTTCAAAATGTTTATTATAAACATACAGAATATTTTCGAATATTCTATGTTTGTCTTCACATATATATCGCTATTTCAGAGCATTAAATCCAAATTCTAATTTCTGCCGGACCGGCAACCGCTCTTTCAAACCAGTTCCTGTACACAGCTAAGTATTCTATAAGTCTCTAGCTGTGTCATTCTCGATAAAAGCATTGGATATGTAATCCTGATGATTTCAAATAAGAATGAAACGCGTAGGTTACTTCCCTTGCTTTTATCGAGAATCTCAAATTGTAATACGTGACGTATTCTATTCTATAGCGATTAGGTCTTCAAAATGTTTATTATAAACATACAGAATATTTTCGAATATTCTATGTTTGTCTTCACATATATATCGCTATTTCAGAGCATTAAATCCAAATTCTAATTTCTGCCGGACCGGCAACCGCTCTTTCAAACCAGTTCCTGTACTCAGCTAAGTATTCTATAAGTCTCTAGCTGTGTCATTCTCGATAAAAGCATTGGATATGTAATCCTGATGATTTCAAATAAGAATGAAACGCGTAGGTTAATTCCCTTGCTTTTATCGAGAATCTCAAATTGTAATACGTGACGTATTCTATTCTATAGCGATTAGGTCTTCAAAATGTTTATTATAAACATACAGAATATTTTCGAATATTCTATGTTTGTCTTCACATATATATATATATATATATATATATATATATATATATATATATATATACATATATATATATATATATATATGTATATACATATATATATATATATACACATGTGTGTGTGTGTGGGTGTGTGTGTGTGTACGTATATATACATATATATAGAATATGAAAATGGCTTCTGCAGGACTAGGACAGTTTCAATCAAATGTAATCGTTAGGAAATGAAGCAGTTGTAGTCCAGTAGAAGCCATATATATATAACTTGATGTTTACACTCTACTAATGTATTGCGTGGTTTACTTACAACGGTTACATTCATTTGAACGCGACACATACATACACCTTTATATATATATGTATATATATATGTATATATATATCTCTCTCTCTCTCTCTCTCTCTCTCTCTCTCTCTCTATATATATATATATATATATATATATATATATATATATATATATATATATATATATATATATATATATATATATACATATATATATATAATGGAAACATTTGAACAGGAACAAAACAGAGAGGCAGTACAACAAATGTTTATTAACTTCACGCTCTGGATATATATATATATATATATATATATATATATATATATATATATATATATATATAGAAGGATTTAAATGGATACACTTTAGATAAAAGTAATTTATTGACACGTGTTTCTATAACAGTTACATAACCTGAAAACAGCTGCTATCTACAAAGTATTAGTTATGCAGACATTCAATATTTCAATTCTGATGAAATGACAGTTGATAATAACATTGAAATATTGAATGTCTGCATAACTAATACTTTGTAGATAGCAGCTGTTTTCAGGTTATGTAACTATTATAGAAACACGTGTCAATAAATTCCTTTTAACTAAAGTGTATCCATTTAAATCCTTCTATTTTTCTCCGGATTACATTTGGAACTACAACTGGAACCGTCGAGCAAACTCTACGTGAGCTGTCCATCTACTGTGTGTTATATTTATATTACAACACTACGGAAAATACTGTATATATATATGTATATATATATATATATATATATGTATATATATATATATATATATATATATATATATATATATAAAATATTAAAAAAATAATGAATAAAACAATGAAACAGTTCCTTATATTAAACAAAAAAAGTTCATTATTTAACGATCGTTTCTAGGACATATATGTGTTAGAATTGGTATGCATACTCAACAGATCTATGTACAAAATTATACAAAATTATACAAATTATCAAATATAATATACATACCAACACATAAATATGCCGTCTTCAGAAATAATGAATTATATTTATTGATAATAACAACAATTCAAAATTACACGTCTGTTTGGGAACAAAGTTCAAATTGACCAATGAAATAAACAAAAAAAATTAAATCAAGAAAATACAGTTAGGTGTGTGTATATATGCAAGTAACTTCGTTCATAGATATGCATAAAGATATATGTTCACATGCATACGCATGTCGAAAAAATGTATGTAAATACAAAAATTCAGGGCTAATGTCTCTGTATGTTTATAATCTACAGATAAAATACACATACGCATATAAACATATATAGATTCATATATACACACATATATATACATTCACACACACACGCGCATATACACATAAATATACACATACCCACGAACATACACACACACACTCACACACACACACACACACACACATATATATATATATATTATTATTATAACTATATCGATATTTAGGCGCACATATAAACACTGCTACATATATTTTTATATCCAAATGCAGAAGTGGGTAAGGGGGTCAGTAATCAGTAAGGGTGTCAAGAGAAACTGCCTATTTATAAATGTATCTATAAATTTAGAAATAAAAAGAAATATATTAAGAAAATATATAAACAAGTAAAATATATAATCATACATAAAATATACATACGTATATATATATATATACACACACACATACACATATACACACACACATATATATATATATATACACACATACATACACATACACATATACACACATATATACACACATACATACATAGAGTCACATACATATACATATATAAATACATAGACACACATACAAACACACATATATATATACACACATATATTCACAACACACATACATATATACATATATCTATCTCTCTCTCTCTCTCTCTCTCTCTCTCTCTCTCTCTCTATATATATATATATATATATATATATATATATATATATATATATATATATACATATATATATAATATATATAAAAGTGTATGCGTGTGTCGCGTTCAAATAAATGTAATCATTGTAAGTAAACCACGCAATACATTAGTAGAGTGTAAACATCAAGTTATATATATATATATATATATATATATATGACTTCTACTGGACTACAACTGCTTCATTTCCTAACGATTACATTTGATTGAAACTGTCCTAGTCCTGCAGAAGCCATTTTCATATTCTATATATTTACATATGAAACATATATGAGTTTCTCTCTACCAAATATATTCATTAGGCATTGGTCAATTCGAGAGGATAACATGGACGGAAACTGAACTCGAAATCACACGGTTGCAAAGCTGACGTCTTCACTACAATCTGGCGCCGTTAAATACTAATCAAGTGAAATTACATCGCCATTTTTCTTCTCTCAATTACTTTGTGCACTCTAAAACGTTGGGCGTGAATGAAAAATGCTAATGATTCCGCTCTTTGTTTCTTTATATTAATTACGAAAAAAATCTATTTTCAAAGAAACCCCAATTATTTAACATGTTTCAAGAAACATATCAAACAGAATTAAGAAATTATTTCGTATTACGAAACACACTGGTGCTCCTCACTCGTCTATCTTTCTATTTTTTTCATCCTTTTCCTTTCTACTTTATTTTCATACTTACTCACCGCCTCCGTAATGAATGAATGAGATGAACATTCGCAGATATTTCACGTCTATTTGATCACAGGAATTATAAATAAATAAATATATATGTGTGTGTGTGAGTGTATGCATGCGTGTGTATGTGTGTGTGTGTGTGTGTGTGTGTGTGTGTGAGTGTGTGTGTGTGTGTGTATGTTCATATATACATATAATTTCTCATACATATATAATTGGATATGTTTTATATATATATATATATATATACACGTGTGTTCCTATATATAAATATATATGAATATATATATATGTGTGTGTGTGTGTGTGGGGGGGAGTGTGTATGTGTCTGTGTGAGAGTGTGTGTGTACGGACCAATACGTTGGAATGTAATCTATTTGTTAAAACACCACAAAAACAGCAGATAATTACGTTTTCACACGGAGTGCTTTTAAATATGAGTTCTATTTTGAGTTGTTTATGCTCTTGTAGTAGTTCTTGTTATTATCATTTTTTATTGCCGGTGTGTGTGTTGGTTTGTCTGTCATTGTTTAGATGTATGTGTATGTGTTTGTAAGTGTCTGTGTTTGTCTGGGGATAAAGGAATTGTAAACCTACACTGACGATTCAATACAACCAGCAAAAACGTCCATCATTAATGGAAACACGTATAGTAATACAATTACTTTTCGTGTAAAGTCTATGAGGACAGACGAAGTTTTAAATTGAGTGAAAAGTTTACCCATTTCTATAATTCCTACTGGAGAATCATTTAACAGTTATGTATTTCAGTTACAGAGGTAAGAAAATACACGTTCGAAATAAAGAATTAATGTTATAAAAAGTCAAAGTATCATAGGAGATAACATCATATCTGCGTGCGCAAAATATTTATTATTTTGTGTTAAGAAAGTTGATGACAAATATATTCAACTTAATGTAACTATATTTTATATTTTTGCACCATAATATTTCGATGATTTGTGTTGGTGTTTTGGTGGTTGTTCCTCTCATATGCATCATGTCATTTACTGTCTGAGTTCAAATCCTGGTTAACTTTTCCTTTCATCCTTACGGGGTCGATAAACTAAAGTACCAGTAATGTACTGGGTATTTGCTGGCCTGGCGCCAAAAGTAGAAATAATGATTAATAAATTAATATTCCTATACTTAACCCCACAGGGAAACACTAGACATAATTAATTATGCTAGGGCAAAAGAATTGCGGCAAATATAACAAGAATACACACCTACAAACACAAACAATTTAATGTGTACAAATGTGTGAAAAGCGAAAATATTTCAATGATGCGATCTAGTTCCGACATATTTCACCAGGCTGTTTATTTAATTCAATATATCGGTGTTTATACTCTACAAATAATGACCCCAACTTAAGTAAAGATGCGATACAAACCAGTAATGAAACAAATTAGTTGTACCTCTAATTAAAAGTGTTAGTCTTATGACTTACAATTAAGGGTGTGGCAGTCTACCCGCAAACGACGTTTATATTAAATTTTTCACTTTTTCATTGTGATAGATGTAGCTGTATTTTGTTTGCATGTGAGCAATATTGCTACATTATGGACATACTTCCGTAGATATTTCTTACAAATTTCGAGGTCTATGACGGCGCTGCTTCTGGTTCCTTAACCTTCATCAGAGAGGCTAACTCCTTCTTGGATGCTAAGATCATAATAAGCTAGTCACCTATCATTTCCTCTAATATTTCTTCTCACATTTCCTTTCATCACTTCCTCTCATATGTATAAATATAATTGCTGTGTTTTAGCTCGATGATATGAACAGGTATATTGAGTACAAATCCTTACTTTTATTTACCATTCATACATCTAATGTTAAACCATAGCTAATTTTTAATGACCACATTGCCCGTCATATAACGAGTGAAGCATTAGAAATATTACACAACTCTAAATTTAAGAAGCGGAGAATTGATAACGTCATTACAACGTAAGATAAAATAATTCGCGGTAATTGTTCCAGATCTCTGCATTTGGCGTTCAAATACCGCCAATGTTCTATTATCCGTTCGACGTCAGTAAATAAAGGAACGCTCCAGCAATATGGTCGATTATTTCGCTATGTTTCTCAGTCACCACTCTTCTTTCTCACTCTCTAACACCAAAATAAATTGGGTGGTTTTAGATCTGGAAATAATTGGACTCCGCCATGATTAAAAACATCATCTGAGATTATATCTGTCATTACGATGTCCCTACCATTGCATCAGGTGTTATGGGCCCATGACATGAAATAAGCGTTTTACTATGAACAAAAGAATGGGAAAAAGTTTAAATCGAAAATATCTGTTAGAACACGAAAAGTGTGAAACACAGAATGTTCACTTTTCGTGTTCTAACATATATGCCTAGCTTCTTTAAAAATTTTTCGGGGATAGCCGTGGTGGTGATCGTATGTCATTGGCTAATTTTCAACCAATCAGAGTACCTCTCTCTATATCTCTTCCACTGTTACTTACGCCTGTTTCTCTCTATCTGTTCCGTCTCTATTTATATCTCTTACTCTTTCGCTTTGCACTCCTCCCCTTCAATACCATCTCTCCCCCTCTCTATATATTTGTTACTCTATCGCTGCACGCTCCTCTCCTTCAATATATCAATTACACACGCTTTACACTCCTTTATCCCCAGCGCCCCTATATATACACCCCCCTCTCCCGCATCTATATTTTAATGTACCGTTGCACCGTGAATATATGTGTCTATATATATATACATATATATTGTATATACACATTCATGTATGTGTATACACATTCATGTATGTATATACACTGGTTTTATGTGTGTATTGTAAATTTGTACTGTTAAAACACGAAACTAACATTCGATTGACACTTTGATTACCTGTACAGGCAATAGTTATTAGAATGCTGTTGAAGTGTGTATATATTTTTGGGGGACATCCTGTATATACACACATTATATATAATACAATAAACAGATAAATACACACATATATATATGAGCTTATTTAATTATAAATATTGTGAATTTTTAACTCAGTTCAATTATATATATAAATGGCTTCTACAGGACTAGAACTGTTTCATTCGAAAGAAATCATCATAATATTGAGAGGGGGGGACTAGATAAAATATTTCAAATCAAATGTGTATAAGTTATAAGTTAAAATGTATAAATAGAGACGATAGTGGAGGTATATCTGTTTAGTGGAACAGTAGACGATAGAATTAAATACAGACGAGAATCTCCCTTTAATGAAACAGCAGACGATAGAATTAAGGCAATTTAAATTTTAAGCATTTGCATTTTTGCCTTTCATCGTTACGGGGTCGATAAAATAAAGTACCAGTAATACACTGTCACTAGACGACTTTCAAATTGAATTGTTGGTTCCATTTCTTTAGTATTTTCAATTGTAGTTATCTACTTAAAAAGCGTTACACGGTTAGAGACATAATTCGTAAGTTATATCTTCCCTATTAAACCATTGCATTATTTCGCCTACAATAGAACAAAAATGAAATGTTCTTTAAAGAAACAGGAATATAACTTTATAAAAAAAAAAGTTGCATCCGCTTCTTTTATCATTGATAATTTTTTCGTTTTAATATTAATTGTTTTTTGTAGTTGTTTATATTAAAAATCTTACTGTAATATTTACTTAAACGAAGGCAAACATCTAAACTTATAGATTAATCTTGAGCGAAGGACTAGATAAATCTCTCTCTCTCTCTCTCTCTCTCTCTCTCTCTCTCTCTCTCTCTATAAACGAAGAATGATAAAATTTCAAGCAAAGAGTTTAATTAGGTATATTTTGTAATATTATTAACTAATTATTATAATTAACGCGCATATTTTGCTATCCCCAAACACGTTTACACATGGCATGAAATATAACTAATCCGAGATGGCTAGGTTTCATCTTCTAACTGGATAAACGAAATCCATTATGTCTTGACAACAACATGAGGTAACATTATGTTATTCACAGACACACTTTGTACACTGTTCCATATCAGAATGTATTTCCTTCGTCACATTCACAAACAGTATTGAAAATATGTTCTTCGGCAAATAAAAATGTTTTGTTCATAATATTTCAACTAGCGATTGCTCTACTCCACGCACGACCACCATAAATTAATGACCAGCTCAACACAAGTATTGGTAGAGCGTCAGACACCATGCTTTGCAGTATTGTTATGGTCCTTTGCATTCTAAGTTCAAATCCTGCCGAGGTTAACTTCGACTTTCATACTTACTAATTCGATAAAATAAAGTACCAGTAATGGACTGCCGTAATGGATTTGTGCCGAAAAATAGAAACACTATTAATGTGCAATAAGAGCAAAATATAACGACATTGCTCAATTATTTTATCTAATGTTGTAATAACACAAGGAAATGTTGTTTGTGTATTTTTTTTTATATTTGCTCATAGGCTTTTACAATTTCGCTCAGCCAACAACTATTAAAAAGTGAGTTGCTTAAGATAACAATTTAATCACAAATTGTTGCTATCTTTTAATACACTCCAACAAGTCATCAAATTATGTACAATAAAAACAAATCTTATTAATTTGCTCAGGGAATATAAAGAAAATGTATATACACTGATAATTGCAAATGTATGTAAATATTTTGTTTTTGTATTGTATATTTTGTTTTCTATTATGTATAATATATTGATTTAATATTGATTGTTTTTTGTAGTTGTTTATATTAAAAGTCTGAAAATATTTTTATACATCTTACACTAATATTTATAAGATAATTTATAATAACAATTACATAATCTAATTACATTACAACGATAATTTATTATTAATATATATCCTGTTTAACTAGAGTTATTACAAGCGTTGCCTTAAAAAAATATTAAACTAGACATGAAAAATGCGCAAGCTCAAAAGTGCCACAGAATGTTATAATAAACCTTCAAAAGTGTGGGACTAGAGTTGTTGCTAAAAAATATTGTAATCATTATATATCGTACATTCTGTGGCATCCTTTATAAAAATAGCTTAAACCAACGAAGCCTTTATTTTTACGCTATTTCACTTAGTTAATTCTTAGAGTGTAACATATAAAAATAAATACATCTATGTTTAATGTAATAACAGCTATAAATAATTACGTAATATTATTATCATATACTCATAGTAACAAAATAATTGTGTTGAAACTTAATATGATGCTTATATGAACGATCAAATCTATAATGATAATTTCTTAAATATACTAATAGTAAAATAATTTAGTTATCTATTGTTACATTTTCATAGAACTATAATATTAACAATCGTATTGCATTATCAAATTTTTATCACTACAAACTTTCATATTGGAATTACCTTAAGCCACTTATTATTACTTCGCTTTCGTACTTTTACAGCTGTAGATATTGCGCTGTATCTTATATCTAATATCAATATCTCGTGGTAATTTGCATGAAGTGTAAAATAGGTTTATTAATAACTTTAATATGAAATGTATTATACAGGGCTGCGGAGTCGGTCAAAAATTGACTGGCTCCAACTCAGGATCCGATACTCCATTATTTCCTAAATTTCAGCTCCGCAGCTCTGTTATTATATTAATTAATTTATTTTATAGTTGTAAATCATATTTTTATATGTTACACTCTAAGAATTAACTAAGTGAAATAGCGTAAAAATAAAGGCTTCGTTGGTTTAAGCTATTTTTATAAAGGATGCCACAGAATGTACGATATATAATGATTACAATATTTTTTAGCAACAACTCTAGTCCCACACTTTTGAAGGTTTATTATAACATTCTGTGGCACTTTTGAGCTTGCGCATTTTTCATGTCTAGTATAAATATGTATGCATTCTTGTTTAAATAACTGTTAGTAATTAAAATATTTAAAGTGCTAAACTTCTTGAGGAACGGGTGGGGAACTGTATATATATATATATATATATATATATATATATATATATATATATATATATATATATATATATATATATATATATATAGATAGATATATATACTTGTATATATATATATATATATATATATATATACATAAGTATGTATACATATATATATATATGTATAAATATATATATTTTTGTATATATATATGTGTATACATATATATATATATGTATACATATATATATATATATATATATATATATGTATACATATATACATATATATATATACACTTATATGTATGTACATATACATATATATATACATACATACATACACACACACACACACACACACACACACACACACATACACGCATTCATATATATATATATATATATATATATATATATATATATATATATATATATATATATATATATATATATATATATATATATATATGCTACAAATGTACGAGTGCTAATGAATTCCTTTCAGTATTTAATTAAATATTTCCGATATATGAATGCGTGTATATAGGTGAGTGTGACAGAAAGAGTGAAGGTGTATGTGAACATGTATGTATATTTGGTTTTCCTCATATCTATATATATGTGTGCGTTTCAAGAAGAGTGAGATAGTATGTGTACACGAATTTATGTTTGTTTGTCACCATAATGTTATGGAAAACAGTCATATTAAGCAAACATTTAATAATTGTTTTTACACACACTTAAACACTAACAAGCACATCGACATATTAAGAGACACACAAGCTCAGACACATCACCACAAACAAACACATGCCCCACATGCAAATACACCGGCAAACTCGCACACACAATCAAAAGCACACAAATATTTACAGAGAATATACAATTCAGTAAAGAAAGACATTAATTTATTTAAATTTTAATTTAAAATTTAATGTAGAATTTTCAAATACATTTTCATTTCATATGTATATACAGTAATAAGTTTTATGCATATGAATATAAATTGATTTTTGTAAAAATTACATTTACATGAACACAAAAATACATATAATATTGAAGGAAGATTCCCTAACCCCCTTACCAATTTCTCAATCACATAATGGCTCTTCCTTCTCCCCGATCACTCCATCGGTTTCTGTGCGTATATATATATATATATATATATATATATACATATATATATATAGGTCCGGATCAGACAGACCCACACAATGATCGCGTCTCGAGCTGTCCTTCGGGGAGACAATGCATCACTGATTTTTCGTTTTCTATTCTTCTCTCTCTCTCTCTCTCTCTCTCTCTCTCTCTCTCTCTCTCTCTCTCTCTCTCTCTCTCTCTCTCTCTCTCTTTATATATATATATATATATATATATATTTATTAAAATAACAGATTAAAGTTTAAGGAAAGAATCGCTGCTTTCAGCCTTAACGGGATCTTCTGAAACTAACAAAGTCAATCTGTGGACGCTGAAGTGAATATTTCAAAAAAACGTTGCAAGCGGAGGAAGACAGGAAGACGATACTTTGGTTCGTGGAAACGTTCCCTGGCAAAGAACGGGAAAAAACGAATATAATACGTCATTATTTGGAGCGGTGAAAAACAATTACACGCAAAGACAAAACCACGTGTATGGTATAAAAGAAGTCGTAGACAACATTCTAACTAGGAAACCGAATGATTCTCGGCTTAAGAGTTAAGAATAAAGTAAATAAAACATAGAGGTTATTGAAATTAAATAAATACATTCTTTGCCAGCGAACGTTACCACGAACCAAAGTATCGTCTTCCTGTCTTCCTCCGGTTGCAACGTTTTTTGAAATATCCAGTTCTGCGTTTACAGATTGACTTTGTTAGTTTCAGAAGATCCCGTTAAGGGTGAAAGCAGCGATTCTTTGCTTAAACTTTAATCTGTTATTTAATAAATATTTGCTCTACGGTTCTTATATATTTGATATATATTTATCCTTATCGAGCCCTCTTTGGATTTTAGTCTTCAATTTTATTATTATTACCATATACGTACATATATATTTTCAGAAGATCCCGTTAAAGGTGAAAGCAGCGATTCTTTGCTTAAACTTTAATCTGTTATTCTAATAAATATTTGCTCTACGGTTCTTATATATTTGATATATATTTATCCTTATCGAGCCCTCTTTGGATTTTAGTCTTCAAATTTATTATTATTACTATATATATATATATATATATATATAGATGGATTTTTTAAATATATCAGATAAGGTGTGGTAAAATATCAGGTGGACCATAACCCACCGGTGTGCTCGATACTTGCAGTAGAAGAGTGGGTAGTATGAAAAGATTCAGGACACCCGACGGCTGAGCACTGGCCGTCTCGACGGCTAGATCCGATCTCTCTCTCTCTCTCTCTCTCTCTCTCTCTCTCTCTCTCTCTCTCTCTCTCTCTCTTTATATATATATATATATATATATGTGTGTGTGTATGTGTGTATGTGTGTGTATGTATGTATGTATGTATATATAAATGTGCATGTGTCTGTGTGTCTGTGTGTCTGTGAATGTATCCCGGGTTTAATCGTGGTAATCACAGTAATATATATATATAAATATATATATATATATATATATATATATATATATATATATATATATATATATATATATATATACATATATGTGTGTGTGTATATATGAAATTTAGTTCCCCCAATGTGTTGAACATAATAATAATCGATCTCTATATTAAGTAGTTGAGAGAATCGAGCTGGTGATCAATTGAAATTATGTTCATGTATGTTGAGACACCTACATTTCAAATTTCCCAACGCTTCTTAATTCATGTGGATGGCCACACTTGTAGCTACAGGGCTAACATGTTGTAAAACACTGCAAACGTGGCCAGTCTGTCTTTTGCGTAGTGGATTACTAATTTGTCCGTCATGTTGCAGGATTCCATTTTTCGTGGATGACTCCTCTTCAGTATGCTTCACCCGATTTTCCCAACTATTATTTATTCTGATTGACTATTATTATATTCATTTGTGTTGGGACGACTACTGTTCAGATTCCAAAATGTACCCAATGATCCTTATATCAACCGGTCGTTTATTCGTATTTGTATTTTATATACACGTGTATATATACATATAAAAAAAATATACATACACATGCAGCCATACATATTGATATACATGCATGTCTCAATAACCTCACAGCTCTCAAATAACGTAATCTTAGACATAGCTCTGAGAAAGCACAAAAACATACATGTGAACAAGCTAAAGCACACACACACACACCCACACACACACACACACACACACACACAAACACACAAACACACAAACACACACACACACACATATATATATAATGAATTAAACAAACAGCGATATTAAAATAAACAAACAGACCACGCGGATTAAAGCAAAATACATAAGCTATGTAATAAATTTTAAAACGCCATTTTGCGTCGCCAGCTTGCTTCAATTAAAAACTAACAACCACAACAACTATAACACAAACGGAACACCTTCAAATAATGTAACAGATTGTACTGTATATCGTTCCAGACATGCTCTTCTCTTATTCCTATTTACCCTCATAATTATATCGTTAAGGAAGAAATATAAAACATTTCTTTAACAATATAATTTTCACCAAGTCCAACAGTACCTAGAATATTTCTTTCCCTTTTAAATGTATGCCAGTCATTAGACTGCGGACTTGCTGTGGCGTCGCTTCAAAAGTCTTTAATGCCTAATTTTGTTACAAAAAATGTAACTATTTTATTTAATTTATCTCACCCTGTCGAACCACTAGTTTATAAACTAAAAAAAACTCATAAACCTTAACACAGACATACACACAAGCATTCACATAGTTCCAGTCAATTAAGTGTTTCTCAGAGGGCATTGTTGAAACCAAGGTTAGATTAGAACGTATTGTGTCACACCGTGGAACTGCGCCTGATACTACGAGAGGTTTTTTAATATTTCTGTTTATCATCAAAATGGAGACATTATTATATGTGCATGTGTGTCTGTGACCAGACGTGTGTGTATATAACGTGTTAATAACGTCACAGCTGTTACATAATGTAATTTAACAAAGAATAGCGTGCCACTTACACCAACAAAATAAAGCTCCGACGACAATAGAAATAACAAAATAGTATTATAAGAAATCTAACAATAAATAGACGTGGCCTCGCTCGATTTGTCGATATACCGATAAATATTCTAATTTTTCGATCGACCTAACAGCCAGACTCATGTATCCATAACATAAATCTGAGAGAGATTCAGCGTGGAACCGTGTAGTACAAGGCTGCCCCTTTGGGTGATAGGTGCAATCCACACAACGGACTTCCAAAGAGCAGAGATATCGAACTCCTTATTCATTTGGCCATGATTTGTCTATTATGCTAATATCAACACCGACAACATCAATGAAAATACGAATAGCAACACAAATTAAAAACCAATAAAACAACACGATCAACAGGACATAGAGAGCGAATCACAATTCCATCACCAACAGAATCAGAGCTCTAAACAGAATTGTTAGACAAATGGTTAATACTTGAAAGCTATAATTTCCTAGACCAATTCGGTAGGCCCGGACAGAAGATATGATTACAGGCAAGTTAAGAAGATAGTCCTTCTAGAAGATAAAATAGTCCTTCCCCGTGAAGGATTGCCATCTACAGCTTGTGTAAATAAAATAATATACATTATCTATTACACAACAGAATACATATGGATGAACTGCGCATTTTGAGATGTGGATGCTCGTATATCAAACGTTCCATATTGATTTTCCTAGGTTTTATCAACAATGTTCAAGCGATAAGTTTCAAGTCTTCAATTGCTAAAGATGTAGTTCAAAATATTTACATCGTGCAAAAGGTTCATTGAAACATTTTTGAGCTGATCTAAAAAGTAATGGCTTCGATCCGTTTCTGCCAATATGCTGTATTTTTCGGGAATTGTTCACTTCTAAAGAGAATATAAATGACTGAAGCTAAGAAAAGAGAATCGGAAATTGAATTATATGTTTATCATATATACATAAGCAAACGCTTTCGGTGCTTTATAGGTAGTCTAATTTACTATAGTACTCGTAGCAGTTCATAAGATATATTATGTATGAGGTAGAAACATTGATATTAATACAGCTCACCTCCCTATCTCTATCTAACGACTATACACCATAAACAAATCAAAGAGTTGCATACTATTTTTTTTTCCTTTCCGTCATCTACACAAAACGTTTTATTAACGTAATGTTTCTATTTTCGCTGTGAAAAGGAAAGTAAACTTACATATTACTTGGAATTTTCCAAAAGAAAAAAGAGAATATTTATGTAATATGGCAAGGATTAAATTAGAATTCTACAGTATAGAATGTTGGAGATATATTGGAGATTTGCGTTAGTTAAACGGTTGGTGGAGTGGGTTGTTATTAACGACAGCAAACACTACTGTCGGTCGATTTAACAAGAAGCTCCAGGGAGGAAAACAGGTTGCTGCAAAACTAATTATCAGCTAATTGACTTTGAAAGAAGCTACAAAATCTATCGCTAACGACTACAGAGGAAATAGACAGATGGGAGATAAGGAAAATAAGTAAATATATGAGAAATAATCAGATAAACACAATAGAATGTGACAAATAGAAATATACATTCAGGTTTAATATTACAGTCTTATGATAGACAATTCTATTGATGTAGACACAGAAAAGTGGTTAAATAATTCGTTTCTTAATCATCTGGAACTGGGATAGAAGCTACTTCACCGACCCATAACTATGTGTCTTCTCTACTATTCGTTTGAACAGTAAATTGTTGGGAAGATTTGCTAGGCAAAAGTTGAGCAATTGCTCTGTGTATATATTATATAATTACACACACATACTATTGCTTTAATGGTACAAAGCCGGTTTTGTGTCAGATAACGTAACATACCGTGTCAAAAAACTGCAAATTGACAAATTAGGTAGCAGATTGCAATAGTTACTAGTATTGAACATATTCAAGTAAATATATGAATGCATCTGCTGTAACATGACTATAGGCCAGTGAATGAAAGCAAAATATATATTTGAATAATGTACAAAAGTAAGAAGAAAGTAAAACAGCTGATCATCAGATTGAATCAAGGAAAACATGTTTCTATTGTTGATACTATCTATTGGTCGAAACTCTGGAAGAGGGAGGCCGAATTTGAACTCAGAACATACTGACTTACATCAGAAACAAAAACAGCCCACTCGTCTCTTACACAATTCAGCCAATCAAACATCCAAAGGCTGATAAATTATTCAGCGACATAAAAAAGCTGAAAGGCAAATTTGACCACGTAGGGATTTGAACTTAAAGAGCATTGAAACAGAAAAAATATTGTGTAGTTTAAATCGATGTTCAAACGATGTTGCCAATACAAATGTGCATTGATATTGCCTAATGTCCTTTATTTTGATGTTCATATTCCACATATTATAGATAGTAGTAAAAGCAAAAGTCAATTTATCATAGTTTTTGAACGACTGCGTCACGGTATAGTTTTGTATTGAAGGCAGACAGATGGTAGGTAGATAAACAAAGTAGAGGAATATATGAGAATTAAGATACCATACAGCAACAATATTTGATCCAATGAATTATTAGTCTATAAGCAATTAATGTATTTTAGTTGCTGATGTCTCTAGTAGATAATGTCCAGATGGTTTGTCACTGTCTGTTTGCTAATTGGAAATTATAGATGTCTGAGACAAGCCAGGAAATAAGATTTCAAAATGTGCAGTCTATGTTAATGAAACAATAGAGTTTAAGCATCATTTTCAGATGACGTCTTATAATAGTGCGATAAAAATGAGGCTTAATTTTTGTTTATTCTACAATCGTTAAATTACATATCTCTCAGTAAGTTTTCATTTAAAGTAATCTTTCTTTTAATGTCCATAATATGTCGGGGAATGGATTTTAGACAGTGTTTGATTGCTATGATATTTATCAACGCAAACAGAATGAAAGGCAAAATTGGCAATGTTGGATTTGAATTTAGAGCAAGGGTGCCGGTATGGATATCACAAATGATTATATCTAATGTTCTAATGATGTGAAAATTAGCCGTCGACCTTTATTTACTGGGAGCCCCTAAGCAAAAAAAAAGGTGACTTATTTTGCAGACAGGTGTGCGATGTTATTCCGCATTTAATGAAAGAGTGAATCATTTTACTTATGTTATCATAAAGGTTTAGTACAGATACTAGCATGCCTGTGTATTCACTAGGTTTCAGGTTGACCAATGTCTTGTGAGTGAAATTTAGGACGCTAAACGGTGTGGAGGCACGTACATAATATATATATATATATAGAGTATGTATATCTATATATATATATATATATATATATATATATATATATATGTGTGTGTGTGTGTGTGTGTGTGTGTGTGTGTGTGTGTGTGTGTGTGTGTGTGTGTGTATGTGTGTGTGTGTGTGATGAACATAGAACAAATTAATAAATAGAAGACATGGCAACGAACGAAAACAAGGGTTAAGAAAAGACAATTTAAAGGGGTAACTTTAACAGATAATCTTTTGAAAATGAAAATACAAACGAAAGAAACAACTCCATGGTCTTCAGTCATTGAGATGAACTTTCACAGTTTCGACCTCTACCATCACTACTGCTTGTCCATCCCGCCCTTGGCACAAACTAAACAGCTGCGCAAGATGTAGGAGACTAACCAAATCAATAACTTATAGCAATTAAGCTATAACATGTAAACAGAGAAATCTCTGACGTCAGGGAGAAGGTATCGCACATTTTATAAAACAAATGTCTTGTTGACAAACAAAAGGAAAAAAAAAAGAAAACAAAACAAGACGGAATAAATGCAAGAAGAAGAAAGTAAGATATCGTGTTAAATGTAAATCACTGAGATTATTGAGGGAGAAAAGAAATATATACATCACACATTAGAGTGAGACACTAATAAACATAAGAAAATCAACAAAGAGAAAACAAGACAACGAACAAAATCAAGGCAAAATGAAAAAATAATTTTTTAAAGTGGAAACTTTAAAAAGTCCTTTTTGAAAATGAAAATATGAAGGAAAGATACAGAACTCGAGGGTTTTCAGCCATAGATGGACATTGGCAGTTTCGAAATCTGCCGACAGAAAGGTTGCCCCTCCCCCCCGAGTTGCAAGGCCTTATATAATTTGAACTATTTGTGTATGTGTGTGTCCGTGCTTTTGTGTGTTGTTTACTGATTGTTTTGTCCCGTAACTCGAGTGTTATATGGATAGTGATCGATAGAATAAGTACCAATATTGTAAAAGGTGAGTATTATGGCCAATATATTGCAGTAAATCCCGGCAAACTAGTACCACAACATGGCAAACGTTTGCTGATTGAAAGCAGTCAAAGAATAAATGAACACGCATTCAATGTGGAATATAAACTGCTATCAGAGCTATTTAGACTCAAACATACTCAATAAAGATATGTGACCTAGAAGTTATGGTGTGGCATCAACTTTATTTCACGCTGTTCTAATACACTCAGCTACCGAGTATCATCAGTAGTTGGGGGATTTAAACGTCTCCGAACTTCAGTTAGATATTAGATATATTCCGGTTAGTGATATCTTGAACGAGGCTTAAAGATTGATTCTTAGCGAAATGATTACGAGAATCGCTTTGCAATCATTAGGTCCGGATTTTATCTCATTAGGCTTCGTTGGCAAGTATCATCTCCCAGAGCATAGGGTCGATTTATGCCTTGCAAGTGAAATAGGGCCGACTGAAACTCTTTGGAAGCCTGTCGAATGAAATGTATCCTGTAATTCAAAATACGAGCCATGTCCACTCTATTTCACGCTGAATAAACGCTTAGAACCTCCTTTTGATTAAACGTATCTATGGTATATTCTGCCGCTTACATGGTAATTTCATGCGCAGGTGGGTCAATTGAGCAAATAACTGCTACTCTAATCGTCAGAGCTTCATTCCAATGATTATGCAATTTGGCGATTTTGAATATGCATTAAACAAATCCATACAGTTTTAAAGATCATTTCAATGATATGAAAAACAATGTTGAAAACACCAAGAAAATGTTTAATACACATTCTCATTACCATTCTATTTCTAAACTTTTCTCTGACAATTTTAAATTGACATATTTGTGTTGAACGCATTTTTCATAACTTTAAGATGTCGTTCCATGGAACCACTCAAGTTGTGATTTATGTTGTTAGATGTAAGTGACAAATATACATCGTCATCTTATCACAGGAAGGTCACATGATAATGTTTCTTAAACAATGCCTCAGAAAAAAATAATGGCCGAAGCTGGAAGGTGTTTGAAAATAGATCTGTTTAAACGGTTTGACATGTAAAGAAAGGCTTAACATAGTTTCTGCATTACCCGACACAATGCTAGACAGGTAAATCCATACGCAGCTGGATGGACATCTTATGTTTTGTTAACAAAAGTACAATACCCACACAGCTGCTAAACTGTCGGTTTTTATATGGAATAATTATGTCGTCCAGGAAAATAATTTTTTTATCAATTGTTAATGGAATTTTGACACACATATATGGCGATATATCGAAACTAAAAATGTATCATAGCGCTTCTAAATAAAATAAAATAAAATTATTTTTGTCTACTCCGTTAGTTACAGTGATGATCATTTAATTGTTCAGTAAGTTTAATTTAGGTTTAAATTTATTTTTGCGCATCCATAACAACATTCACAAGTTCATCTAGCATGATGGAAGTTGTGGGAAATGTGGTCTAGGAATTACAACGAGGTCCAGTCCATCCGATCAGCTTCCTTCGACTTTCTCTTTTACTAATTTCACGCCGAAGCTTTGGTTCGACAAGTGGCAATGCTGAAGTCACTTGTCCAAGATTCCAGGCTGTGGTATCGAACTGGGGACGTCATGATTGTTACCAATAATTTCGCTTTCATTTAGGAATGGGAAAACAACCTACTATATGTACTGAGGCATTAGCTATATCCCATCAAAGGTTTAGAGCAGGGATATAAGCGTGTCACCGCTTACAGCACTGAAACATAGTGACGCGTTAGAAATTCACCTGGATGAAATAATGGTTACTGATTTAGACACAAGGCCAGCAATTTAAGACGAGAGGATTGATCCCAATGCATTAATGGTGCTTTATTTTGTCGACCCCTTAAGAAGGAAAGGCAAAGCTAACGTCAGCGGGATTTCAACTGAGAACATAAAGGGCCGTAACACGCTTCGGCAAAGCATGTTGTCCGAGGTGGATGGAATAATGTAGTTACATATTCCCTGTTTCTTTTACACATCATCAAATCGTTGGCTATTGCTCACATCTCTGCAATAATATGGCTGACTGGGAGGTAATCAACAACATAAGGTTGAACAGAAATTAAATTCTGCCACTAGAAATTCATAAAAAAGAAAGAATGCTAATCATGTAGTTTATGTTATATACTTTTTTTATTAACTTTATATTCAAGCTTTTTGTTTCCCACGACAGTTAAATCGGTTAAGTAGCAAACACACACACACACACACACACACACACACACACACACACACACACCCACACACACACACACACACACACACACACACACACACACACACACACATACACACACACACACACACACACACACACACACACACATACACACACACACACACACACACACACACACACACACACACACGCACATATATATAAATATATATATATATATATATAAATCACGCACATATGTACAGAGGAATACACAATCGCCCTCGCTGGGATCATATGACGATTATTTGTAATAGCAATCAAACCAATCTCATTGTTGGTTTGAGGAATTTAATATTAATATATATATCTAGATTAGTTGGCCTCTGGTGTGACGGGGTGGTGCCAACTTGGACAAAATAGAGAAAAAGCCACTGTACAGCTTAGGAAAAGAAACGGTAATGTAGTTATATAACGAAACTGGATTTAATGCTTTTCCAAGAGAACAAATAGTTTCACACCACAAAACAAAGTAACTCTTGTTACACGTGCAACACGATATCTGAATGGAATGTACCTAAAGTCAGTAAGAAATGCCTTTTTAATTACGGCCACAGTTACTGCACGTAAATATGCACATGTGTACATGTCTTTATCGGGTGTTTGTATAGTACGATTGTTAATAGAAAACTATTGATTTCAGTAACATTAGACATATGGTAATACTCTTTGTATGTTGTCATTAGTCTAGGAAACGAGACATTAGAGAATAGCACAAGAAGGGAGACGGTACTTTTACTAAAACGTTTTGGTTTTAACCTGATTATGATTGGTAGGTAGTTAGGTCAATCTGCTGTAAATTATGGTGGATGCGGCAAACATTTGCTTTTACTGAATTCGTCGTCATGGAAACTGAACTAAATTGACATCTTATATAATGTTATATGTGTTTTCATTAAGGATTAGCCTGACATTTGACGAGGAAATTAGAACTGACTAGAATAAATGTCATGTAATCGGGAAAGAACACGTGAGGAGTTAGAGAATTACATACTGAGTTATACGGAAAGCTGCTACCTGGTGTTTATTTTATACATTAAACGTGCATGTCACTTGATCCTTTGAAGAGTTAGCAAAAAATGTCACATAAAATCTATTGGAACAAGTAAAATATTTGAAGAGTGAGGTTGTTACTATGGAGTTTGATTACGATGGGGAAATATCTTCATATTGGGTAGGCATTTCAATGTTGAGGTGCTTTCAGAATTACAGCTGCGAAATCTCAGCAGTGGCAAGCAGCAGATGATATCAGCAATGGAAACATTGTTTCTTAAATCGCCCAGTCTATCAGCAATGTTGTTCTTATATGATTTGACAGTTAAATAGCATCACTAATGGAAGAACCATAGAAAATGTGTCCCTTGGTCAAATTTGATGATCGATTACATTATTTTGGCAGGAGTTGGAGGTGCAGGTAGTATTGGAATCATTATGAATTTAGGTCAACATAATGAGTGGCTTCTTCCTATTTAGTTACATATGATATTAACATTGTTTGTAGAATTATACAACGTGAGGATAAAAGATCTCATTGCAAATGACTTTCAATAGAAAAACTAGATAAATCATGACCAGGTTTTGCGGAACATAATACAACACATATTCTAAATTAATGGAATCTTTTAAACATAGGAGAATTCAAACTGGTTAAATTGCTCTTTCGAACTTTTGGCCTTGGTTAGGAAGGAAATGAGGGAAATTATTCTCCTGCAACCCAAGGGAAACGACACAATTTTCATTTTTCTTCCACATTCGCAGACACATTGAAATGCATGAAATCTTAGATTCTACATCTCTGGCAGAAATTGTTTGACAGAAACATTTCTGTTAACCACTTGATTCCGTCTCTGACCATAGTGCCAGTTTGTCGCGTTTCAAATTGTGCCTCATTCTCCGCTTGAATTCCTAATAGAGCAGAATATCAATATCAATTTTAAATCCATTTTAATTTTGAAGACAATTAATTTCGTATTTTGATTACATTTTCAGTAGTTAGTTCAGTATGGCGTTGTTGAGCCAAAACGAAAAACAACAATATTATTGCTGATATTAGAGGGAGCAGCACTGTGAGTAGTTATCGGAAATACTTTGTCTCCTTCAGTCTGCGTCCCTGCGTTGTATCAATCAAAACCCTTCCATAGAACCCTCGTCCATAAGAATTCGATTCGGTGATAGTAATATTATTGTATTATCTTCCACACTGTCTGACATGAACATGGCCTAGCTACATTATCCGCTCGTAATCTACACCCATTATACGATTATGTTCCGAAGTATTTCAGCCGGAATACCAACGTTTTCACCCGGGAAGTTCAACACTATCAGAGACAATGTGATTTGATTCAGGTTCCAAAAGTAGATCTCCAACGGCCTTTCCAATATTTTTTAATTGTGGAGCAGAATGCGTAATGTCTATCAGTGTGTCATATTGACATGCGATATGAATGTGTGATATGTCAAATGTAATAGCGTTCACATAATATGAAATATCAACGTGTCACATGCCAAATGCAATGCCTCTGTGTTAATTGTTATCCTACCAGTATCTTACTAAAAAAAATTATCAGAAATGTTAGAGTGAATTAATATATATATATATATACATAAATATTTCTACACTAAGGATTGCGCTCTTTTCAGACATATCTCTACAGGTGATGTGGTAAATCGCTGGGCTACCCATTTACTTGTGAGTATTTATATCATAAATAAATCTTCTGAGAAGAACCCCAAAATGTTTGAAAACTGACTCAAAATTTTATTTAAATATAATGCAAATTACAGTCATGTTTTATTGAATGAGCAAATTTACATCCACATTTACATACTTAGTTAACTCTGTATTGTATATATATGCAGATATGTATTTATTGCATTACAATATATACAATCTAAAGATATTTGAAATATAAAGTAAATAATAATGGCAAAACTATTGATAACTAGGGTAGGATTTACAGTCATACCTATTTTATATGATATAACTTCGTACGTAAAGGATTGCATGGCGTTAAGTATCATTACCCAACATGGGTTCTTTATTATTGCATGTTTTATTGAGTATGCATCATTACTATCGTCCCAGGTTGACCCAGATATTGTGAATGAAATTTGGTAGATGGAAACTGTATGGAAGTCCGTCGAATGGATTGCACGCGTATGTAATACACAGACCCATAATTCTCACATATCGTGTCATGCTGATTGAACTTTAGAATTTTAAGGGCAAATGTTGTCTCACCCTGTGTCAAGCTTAACCAAACTGAGTATTACGTTAAAGTTACACGTGCCTGTGGAACGTTCAGTCATACTCTAATTTGAGGAACATTTGATTTAAGTAATCGAACAACTGAATTCAAACCGTGGAATGTGACGTTGAATCCATTATTACATAGTATTAAGAAATAAGTAACGTAATCTTAAGAAAATAAATGTAACGATGAAGAGGAAAATAAAATATTTTTCCCAACATGACTCTTCAGTGTTTGACTATATTTTCAAATAACTGTTTCTACTTTAGGCACAAGGCCAGCAATTATCCCAGTACATTACTGGTACTTTATTTTATCGACCCCGTAAGGATGAACGGTAAAGTTAACCTCGACGGGATTTGAACTCAGACCATACAGGGACGTAACTATGCTAGAAAGCATGACGTCCAACCCTCTACCGATTCTGCCAATAACAACTAGGATAGCTAGCAAGATCTAATAGAAATTGTAGTGTGCCAGGATATGATTGAATCTATGAATACTTTTTATTGACTTAATGGATTTTGCTTTTCGTCTATTTAATTTCGTTTTTCATTTTATTTCTATGCATTTTTTGCTTTTGGATAAACTTATTTCATATTTTGTATAATACGTATCCGAGTGTATGTATGCATGTGTGGTATATATACATGCATGTGTGTGTGCATATATACACATGTGTATATATATATATATATATATATATATATATATATATATATATATATATATATATATATATATATATATATATATATATATATACATGCATATGTGTGTGTGTGTGTGTGCATATATACATCCACATATATATATATACATGGAAAAGCCTGATAAACACTTTTTTTTTAAATTGAGAAATATGAAACAATTTTGTATTGTAGTTTGTAATCATTGATTTCAAACGAAAAAATAATAACAATAAATCAACAACAACTAACAAACTAAAATAACATTGGCAAGTCTGGTATTGGTATAGTCTGAAGTAGAAAAGAGAAGAGCCTCGTTTTCAATCAACTTACTAAAATAATCTGTTGAAAAATTCCTGTTGGCATATTTAATAGATAGATCGTTTTAAAGTAGAATCACAATTGTAGTGAGAAATAAATAGATAAATAAATAAATAAATAAATAAATAAATAAATAATAAAATTATCAATTGACTAATAATATTTTTTCTTTTCTTTTAGGTTTCCAATAAAGTAAATGTAACTGCAGCCATGTTCCTGATTTAATCTGCCTTTGTCAGACATTTTATATAGCCTCAGCTTAACTT
This sequence comes from Eledone cirrhosa, assembly GCA_964016885.1. NCBI lineage: Eukaryota > Metazoa > Mollusca > Cephalopoda > Octopoda > Eledonidae > Eledone > Eledone cirrhosa. The sequence continues at coordinate 172,373,888 of OZ024742.1, forward strand.
GCCGTTCTTAGTTAATTAAAGATTTAGAAATATATATTTGTTAAGATGCACATTTGTGTGGTTTATGAATTAAATATTTCTGATTTAAAAATTAGTTTTACCTCAGCATAGTTAATGATTGAAGCAAAAGTAGAATCACATTTGCAATAAGCGAAAAATATATAGAAATTACAGAAATATCGTTTCAGTTTTCACTACGAATTCAGTAGAGTACCCTGGAAATGATTCTACATATTCTAAGTTACTCCGTCATGGAAAATGCTAACCCATAGAGGCTAAATATATTGTGTACAGATTTGATTAAACAAACAACACCATAAATAAGCCTGAACAACTATGATATAGTTCCCTTGAATTAATCTTCTTAGATACAAATATAAACATGAGGTTTAAATTATTATCATTATTATAGAAATCGCTTACGGGGTCGATACAAATACACCAGTAATGCACTGAGGTCGATCTAATCGACTCTTCCCCATCCGTGAAATTGCTGCCATTTTGACTAAATTAGAAATAATAATTATTCTTATCATAAGGATCAATTGACACACACACCTACACACACGTACACACACATACATAACACACACACACACATATATATATATATATATATATATATACATATAGTAATAATAATAAATTTGAAGACTAAAATCCAAACAGGGCTCGATTTACTTAAACTTTAATCTGTTTTTCTTCTATAAATATATATATACATATATATATATATATATTTATATGTGTGTAAAATAAGAACATTTTAAAAAATTAAAAAAATTAACTTACTTACTAACATTTTTGGTACTAGGTACTATGAAATAATCTGTGTATTTGCTAGCATTAGCGTACATCTGTACGCATATGTTAGTAGATATACTAAATTCTCTCTCTATATATATATAGATTTTGACTATATGTTGGTTGTATACCAACACGTCAGTATGCAGGCTGGAGCACTCAACGAGGTGCGCAGGCTGGTTTGGCTACTTCGGAGTAATGTAAAATAAAGTTAAATAAAAAGTCAAATGTTTAAAATTTAGCTTCGTTTATTACTGCTATTTATATTTCAGTGACAGCCATCTTTGGCTGTGTCCTCTTCAGGCAGTCCGAATTAGTGTGGTATAGACAAATACATATGTTGTTGAGGTGTATAATTTTATCAGTACTCTGATATGCCCAGTTCCTGGTTGGGTTGTTATTTCACTGAGGAACTGGAATCATATGATTTCAGATAAAATCCTTCTCTTAATGCTTACCTGTGTTTTCTCTTTTATACTTTATACTCCAAGATTGAACGGAATTCTTACAAACTAGTGGAGTTACTCTAACCGTACGTTGAAACCATCCATGAAACTGGTTTTTAAACCAAGAACTGGATCACAATAAGCAATGTTTTGCTTCTCTAACTACAGGCTCCTTATCGGTCGACAAATCACCTAAACATACGGTACTACTATGGAAAAGCATTACATGGGTATGTCCCTAAAGAAAATTCCTATACCTCGGAGAAAGGATTATACCCTCGGGATGATACAGCGAACAAACGACTTCATACGCAGAGTTAGATGGAAAACTTTCCATTTCGACAAAGGACGTAATGTTCGCACCGTGGAATACAACAAGGAAACATACGGCTTCAAATCGTGTAAGAACCCACCTACCAACCCTCAACTGGATGCCTTTGAACAGGACTTACTGAAGATGATTATGAATATCAAATTCAAAAAGCGGAGGAATAATAAACTCCAGAATGACATAAATACATTCCTAAAAAAGCTGCGAACCACCAATGGAATTATTGTCAAAGCGGACAAAACATCAAATGTGTATACGATGGATGTTAATACATACAATAGCTTCATACGAAAGGAATTACATAGGAAATACAAAAAAACTAATGAGGCAGCACTGATAAACATCAACAACGAGGCGCACAATATAGTCAAACACCTAGGAATAGACGACAGACGGAGCCACTTAGGCCACGTACCCCCACATTTACCGTCAAAGACCACAACTTAAATTGTGATTATAACCCCACAATTAGACTTATATGCCCGTCCAAATCGGACATCCGGAAAATTAGTAAACATATATTAGACAGAATGATAGCACAAATGAAGTATAAACTAGTGATTAAACTATCGGGTAACGCTACCGAAACAATTAAGTGGTTTAACAATATAGCTAACAAAGAAGTATCTAAATTAATACAATTTGACATTAACGATTATTACTCATCTATATCCCCAACACCTTGGATAAAGCCTTAGCATTCGCCAAAGCCAATTCTGACATAACAGACGACGAGATAAAAATTATATTACCTGCTAGGAAAACAATAATTAAAGTTGAAAACGCTTATGGGGAAAGTAAGGATAGATTAAATAACTTTGACATCACGATGGGGTTTAACGACTCGAGTCAAGTCACAGATTTAGTAGGTATTTACATAGCCATAGTTTACAAAGTGAGTTAAGCTACCTTCACGGTGGAATCTACAGAGACGACACCATTCTCCTAATTAAGAACCTAAATAACCAGAGCATAGAAAGACTCCGTAAGAATATTAGAAAGACTCTCGGAAAACTAGGCCTTAGCATAATGTATGAGTATAACACTAAAACAGTTAACTTTCTAGACGCGACGCTTAACCTAAATACGGGACTTATAAGACCTTTTCACAAGATTAATGAAAACCTAGCATACATCAAGCATCTTAAGCCACCCACTATCCATAATTAAATCCATTCCACGCAGCATATCCCTTAGGATGTCCCGCCTCTCGTCTAACTTCGAAGAACATGCAGAATACTACAATACCGCATTAGACAAGGCTGGCCACTTAGATAGAGTAAAATATATAGATGAAAGCCTCCGTGAAGCGCACACGAACACGCATAACACAAACTCCGGTAACACACGCACACATGCACTTACGCATAGAACTGCAAAGTATACGGCAAATAGAAATACAACATCGAAATCAACCAAGTCACGCAGTAGAAAATATATTTGGTATAACCCCATATTTAACACCTCTTTTAGTACTAACCTACCCTCTACTATCTTTAGAATAATAAATAAGCACTCTTCAGATTCACATAGATACAGCAAAATCCTTATCACTAAATCTATTAGACTATCTTACTCCACGGCACCAAATATAGAGGCACACATTAAGATGCTTAACGCTAAAAAGATACATAACAACACCAAAACACAAATTTACAACAATAACAATACAATCACCACCGAACACAACAGAGGGAAAGTAACCATCAATACACCCTGAAGTGGAAAACATTATCGAACGCATCACAGATCGGAGTGGTATGAGAAGCTGTCGATTATGCGACCTTGAGCAGTTCCACATCTTGAGTTCGAAGAATAAGTTACTCAACAATAAAATCGAAAGATCAATTTATTGTAACCATAGACTCAAGGAGAAGTTTTATCACTACAAATCGAACCCTTAACCTCTTACTACCAACTGATAAAATGCATATACTTGGACTTTATACGCTCTCGTTGTATCTAAACCCTTTTAATTACCCACTAAACCAATACATATATCCCCCTCTTCTCCTACATTCCTCTTCTATTTCTTCGTTTTCTTCCTTCCTTCCTCCCCCTTCTTGGCTGTCTTTTATTTTCTTCTTTCTCACCCCCTTCTTTGCTTTTATTTTTGTCATTATTATCTTTATCTTTATTTATATATATATATATATATATATATATATATATATATATATATATATATATATATATATATATATATATATATATATATATATTTATCTCTTTATATCCCCCCCCCCCTCACTCTCTCTCCCTCTGTATCCCTCCCTCCCACTATGATCAATTTAATTCTCTTTAACTCACTACATTCCACGACATGAAGTCTGCTATCAAAACTGACCAAGCAATCCTTCCACCTCTACCCCTCCCTCCATCTCAGTTTGTCACGCTACTTCCTACCTCTTCCCCCTTCCTCTCTCTCTATACTATTCCGTTTGTCCCATCACCTTCTGATTCCTCTCTCTAGTATACACAATTACAAATAAATGTTTTTCTCTATATATTAAGAATTATTTCAAGAGTAACTTACTCACTATTTTGAAAATTTGGACTGTGAACAACAATTATAATTGAGTGGCTGCTATTTGCAGTATAGCAATATAAGGTTGCACTTACCAATAAAACGGTCGTAAATACCTGGATAAAATCCTTCTCTTAATGCATGCCTGTGTTTTCTCTTTTATACTTTGTACTCCAAGATTGAACGGAATTCATAAACACTGGTGGAGTTACCCCTAACCGTACGTTGAAACCATCCATGACCACTTGCTTTCTTAACCAAGAACTGGATCACAATAAGCAATATTTTGCTTCTCTAACTATATATATATATGTATATATATATTTAAAAGAATAGAGGTGTAACACACGCGTTGTGATATATTGGTAAAAGGAAAAGAAAATGCTGACAAATTGTTCCCAGTGAAAAATAGTTTAATTAGGAATAAGTAAAAATTAGTAATAAGTATTGATTAGTATTCAGTTTTAGTTTTAAGTTTTTACCGGTTGCGCATTTCTAATGCTTTTCAAAAAGTTAATTTTAAGATAGTTCACGCGCGATGTTTGCTCTAATCTGATTAGTTTTGGAAATTCCAAATGCTTTATCTAAAAAAAGTGTCTCCAGAGGTATTAAAATAAGTTTCGCGCCAATTCGTGTTGCAAAAATTCTTGTAGTCAAAACAATTTTGATTGGTCGGTAGAGGTCACGTGAATTTTAAAAATTGATTTTGCGCCAAATGTAGGTTTGTCGAAGAGTGTCCCTTTTCGCCTGATTGAGAAGTCATTGAAAAATAAGTCTTTTAAGACAAATATGTGTGTGTGTGTGTGTGTAGTAAAGAGATTCATTGTTGTGATAATGGTCAGTAGGGATGTGTGTGTGAATTGCAGTCATGTTGAAAGGTCAACAGTTCAGGTGCCTATTAAGACAAGTGTGTGTATGTGTGCGTGTATGTGTGTGTGTGTGTGTGTGTGTGTGTGTGTGTGTGTGTGTGTGTGTGTGTGTGTGTGTGTGTGTGTGTGTGTAGCAGCGTAATTCGTGGTAGAATGATCGGTCAGTAGGAATGTGTCTGTACGTGTGTGGAGGATATTTTAACATGTTGAAAGATATTGTTCAGCTCTTGTCTTATACGGAGAGGTGTGTGTGTGTGTATGCATATGTCTCTTTGTATGTTAGTGTACAAGTGTGTATGTGTGTATACATATATGTGTGTGTGTGTATATGTGTGTATGTGTGTGTGTGTGGGGGGGGTGGACCAGCATTTTTGTGATACTTGTAAAAACGGTGTACATTATTCGATATTTTCAGCAAAAACGATTCTCTCAAGAGAACATCAAAAACATTAATAATAAAGGGTGTGAAATGATATATACTATTGTCATAACACCAAGGTGTGTGTGAGTGTCGAGATTGTACGTACTGCAAGGGGAATCCATTAGGCCCTGCCGTATTGGAATACTTGTGTACACATATGTATGTGCCCATCAGTGTGCAATGCATGTGTGCGTATATGTATGTGTGTGTGTCGGCACGTTTATATTTATAGACATCAAAAGGTATGCAAATTTGTGTATATTTGTGTTGCACCATAGAACATATGTGTTTACGTATGTCATTGTGTTTATATGTGGATAGAGATGTATCTAGGATATATGCTGATGTAGGTATGTACGTTGACGTGTATATGTTGTGGGTTCGTCTTAGGGAGAAGTGTTTTAGACGGGGTCCGTATTTGTTTATAAAGTGAGATTCCTTGCTGATGCGCTGGGTGTGGGTGGCATTATCTTTAAATTTGTAGAGGGAAAGATTCTAAAGTTGGGATGATTTTGGGCAGCACAGGTATCAATGTGTTCACTCAGTGGTATTTTCCTGTATTCCCGTATTTTAATTTGAGATCTATGGACAGTCATGCGTTGGCGGAGGCTGTATTTGGTCTGGCCCATGTATTGTTCTCGACAACCTGAGCAAGTTAATACATATAGTAGATTTTCTGATGCGCATGTGAAATTGTGTTACACTATAAAACGTTGTCCTTCTTTGAAATAGAATTCCGAACCCTCTATTAGGTTGATGCATATTCCACAGTTGGGTCTATCGCATTTTTTGCTCTTTATCATATCGTGTGTTCGAAGGATTTGGTTCATTCTATGGTCCTTTTTTAACACAGGGATGTTCTGGAGGATGGTGTCAAAGGCCTCATTGTTGAGGGGGTTGTGTGTGGAGATGTACGGAAGAGCGTTTAGTTTCGGTTGATTTACTTTAGGGTGTCTAAGGTCCTTGGTACTGAGTTTTAGGGCACGTTGGATTCCATTGTCCAATTACTCTGCTACACACACACACACATATACACACAGACACACACACACACACACATTTGTCTTAATAGGCACCTGAACTGTTGACCTGTCAACATGACTGCAATTCACACACACATCCCTACTGACCATTGTCACAACAATGAACCTCTTTACTACACTCACATACACACACACACATATTTGTCTTAAAAGACTTATTTTTCAGTGACTTCTCAATCAGGCGAAAAAGGACACTCTTTGACAATCCTACATTTGGCGCAAAATCTATTTTTAACCTTCACGTGACCTCTACCGACCAATCAAAATTGTTTTTACCACAATAATTTTTGCAACACGAATTGGCGCGAAACTTATTTTAATACCTCTGGAGCCACTTTTTTCACATAAAACAGGTAGAATTTCCAAAACTAATCAGATTAGAGCAAACATCACGGGCGCTCTACCTCAAAATTATTTTTGAAAAGCATTAGAAATGCGCAACCAGTAAAGACTTAAAGCTAAAACTGAATACTAACCAATACTTGTTACTAATTTTTACTTATTCCTAATTAAACTATTTTTCATTGGGAACAATTTGTCAGCATTTTATTTTCCTTTTACCAATATATATATATATATATATATATATATATATATATATATATATAAGTAAGATGTATGGTAGGACGTATGTGAATCGCGATGATCACGTCTGACTTACCAAATATGTGACGGTAGCTAGTTAAGCTCTATGCGTATACGCAGAGCAGAAATATTAGTGAAAAAGAACAAAGGAACTATTATGACATTATAACAAGTTTATTGCCGACAGCTGTTTCGTCCGACCCCATGGTGGGACTTATCAAGGCATATAAAATGTGATTGCAGGATCATTGTTTACATCAACGTATCACTCAAGGCTAGCAGTTTGAAATTGTTGTATACATCAGCAACTCCGCTTTAAGGGGGGCTCTTTTATATTAGTTGTCGGGGTCAGGGATTGAAGTTTAAAAATTAGACAAAAATATATAATTCACGCATCAACGCTAAACCAAGAGACTTGGGGTCACGCAGAAGTACCTCAGAAAATCCCTCAATGAGTGCATAAAGCTTACAGGCTCCAATACACCTATTAGTCTAGAAGAAAATTAAGAGTCTAATAAAATAAGAAAATAAAAATATAAAGTTTCCCTAAAAAATATATAGAGTTCCTATGAAATTTCTTCTAGAGAAAAAGATTTTTTCCGAAAGAAAAAACCTTCTTCCCCCGAGATCACGTTTACAAAATTCAGAAAACTGAATTGAAAACTAGGTTGAAAGAAACTAATCAATTAGAGGTTAATACAGAGAGCCTTCCATAAATCTCTCAGAAAAGGCCCCTTTACTATTTCCAATAGGAACTTCTTCCGAGAGACCCTTCGAAGAATTAAAATTTTAGAGAGCCTTTGAAGATAAATATAAAAACGAATTGAGGAAAATTATACATTAAAAGTTAAAAATTAAAAATTACGGTATTTGGGATATCCGAGGAATTTTCAAAGGCCCTTCGTTAATTTTCAAATTTTTTTAATTCATACATTATCTTCCAACGGTTTTCAACCTCTCTATGTAAAACAATATATCTCCTCTCAGTTATAAAAACTATCTCTTTCTCTCTATCACCCATCTCTCCCTCTCATCTCCTCCTCTTTTTCATCCTTTCCACCACCACCCCTCTCTAAATAAAATATTTTTTCCCAATATGACACAGCAATCTAAACCACTTTTCATATATTGATTTAAAACTGCACTATCCACAAGTGTTTTTTAGCCTTCATATCATGTTCTCCTGTTTTATCTGATGAAAACACAAATATTATTGCATGATGATGTTTGTTTTTGAAATGCGCATAATAAAATACATGGAACTCCTTTAACCATCTTTTGATCTTATATTATATATATATATATATATATATATATATATATATATATATATATATATATCTATATATATATATATATATATATATATATATATATATATATATATATATATATATATATATATATATATATATATATATATATATACATATATATATATCACGATAAACTAACGGAGGCATAGGCCCCCGCTATTCCCTGTAAATAATGTGCTTAAAGGAGAACAGATCCTGATCTCTTTAAAATACAATATGTTGAGAAGTTAACACACCAGAGAGAGATATATAGTGCATTATCAATAATACAGGGAAAAGATAACGCACTATATATCTCTCTCTGGTGTGTTAACTTCTCAACATATTGTACATATATATATACATATATACATATATGTATGTATATCTATATATATCTTTATATATATATATATATATATATATATATATATATATATATATATATATATATATATATATATATATATATACATAAAGAATTAATATATCTAGTAACATATATATACATACAGATGCATATCAATGCTAGCAAATATATAGGTTTTGTCTTAGTAGCTTTGTGGTTCAATGCATGGGGTTACAGAACAATAATATGAGAGACGTAAAATAAGAAAATTATAAAATTAACTTACTTACTAAAGTTTCACTCCCAACTAATTAGTTTCTGAAATGGAATAAATATACTTTCCGTAGAAAATTAGGGAGAATCATTTCGTCGTCAGGGAAGTCTATTCTCAGCTAAGTTTCCAGGCAAAGCGGGGACTCTGGGAACTTATACAAAAATAATTCAGTGGATAGAAAATAGCAAAGCGTGGACTGAATTCCTAGCTATTGAGAAAATCACTGCCTACTGCGTCGGTGGCAAATTCAAAAAGAATCAATCACGTGACATCGAGGTCAATCAGTGGAAAGTGGTTTGTTAAGAATACAGCGGCCTGCCTGCTACCATAGCAGCAGTCTTGGCCAATATTGCTCGACAAATAATGTGTAGATAATTATAAAGAATTAATATATCTAGTAACATATATATAAATACAGATGCACATCAATGCTAGCAAATATATAGGTTTTGTCTTAGTAACTTTGTGGTTCAATGCATGGGGTAGCAGGTTGTCACGTGATTGATTCTTTTTGAATATATATATATATATATTTATCGCGCATATTATACACACACATACGTACACGCATATATATATATATAATAATGATAGTGATTAAAATCGAAGTTGCAGCTACGGCTAGCATATCTCGAAAGAACAACTCTCAGTAGCTTGCGCGAGCACTAGATATAATGAGATCGATGAATCGACAAGTTAAATCTTAGAGTAATAATTATACGTTAAAGGTGTGACAAATTGAAAATTGTGGCTAGGTAAAGAATGCCACTACAACTACTACAACAATGAAAATGCAAACAGGTTAGCATGAACCTGGACCTGATCGACTGGTATTATAAAATATCTTCGATTGGTTTCTGTGAATTCTAGATCAACAATACAAATTGTGCAATATGCAAGTCGGTACTTTTTCAAAGATCGAAAGCGGATTCACTTTTTCTGCAGTTATTTCGTTCTGTATGCCCATAGCTCGATGTGACCGTTGCGAATCACTATATTATCAGCTATACTAGCGGGGTCACGTGTTCTTTCTCCAGGAACGAGGAAGAATCATATCTGGCGGGCAAATTCAAAGTGTGAATTCATACTCTCGACTAGGTTATCCCCCCCCCCCCAAATTACGACCAATCACTAATTAATTAATTAATTAATTAATTAATAATAAAGGCTAGCAGAGAATAATATCACTGTTATATATATATATATATATATATATATATATATATATATACTTCGTTTTTTCCTCTTTCATTTTTTTCTTTTTCTTCCTCTCTCTTCAATATCTTATCTTTTCTTCCCCTCGGGGCCTTTTGATTGATAAAAGGCCTTGAACTCGCTGCTAATCGATTTCGATGTCCTGTTTTAAGCGCCGAAACATCTATGATCTACAATTAAACACTGAATAAAGGTTTCTTCTCTTGTTTCGTCCATATTACCATCTTAAACTTTGTTTACAGTAACCACACAGCCTGCTTCGTTTATTGTAATTATATATATATATATGTATATATACATATATGATTTTTATATTTCAATTATATGCTTATATTTCTTACATTCAGATACATGGACTTTGCGGGCTTTCTAAATAGTTAGAAATATATATTGGTTATCTTTCTTATGAAAGAGACCTTTATAGAAATGCCGGTGTTACTTGAGCATAATTTTATTTTGTGAAACCTTAGTCACGTAGTCATCATAAATAGCTCAATGAATATATCCAGATGAATAAATTGATGTATTAATGAAGATTATATGTGTAAATATGTGTAATTAGTGGTGTGTAGGATGGCCTCTCTAATTAGTAATGCATATGTTTGGAAGATTGATTACTTGTGTACACTTAGGTCAGTATGTTTAGGATATGCGTAGTTAACTCTCCATATTTACAGCATAAATGTCTATACCGTATAATATCTATATGTATTCCGTTTTGAAAGGCGACACATTATCAGAATCATTAGTACGTTAGATAGAACACTTTGATCTTATCTTTTCCGCTCTCTGCGCTTTGAGATCGAATCCCAAGGAGGTAAACATAGCATTTCATATATTCAAGATCAATTAAATGATGTATATGTAGATTATAGGGGCTGATTTTCTCTCACACATTCGAAATCGGCTTCGTTCTGACTTAGAGTGCGATAGACTTCGACAGGTTTAAAAGACATGCGGTATATCCCCACTTCACCACTACATGTAGGCCATTAGTGAGATGCTAGGGATTTCGCCACCTCAGAATGACGATTGGGGAAACTACTGTCTTGTATTTCTTATATTATTCACTGGAAGACGCTTATCTCATTCTCTTTTGATTTGACGAATGTCGTTATTAAAAAGCCGTGAGATATAATATGAACAGTTTTCAGATAATCCATGAACGTAATGTCATTAGCTTGACGAGTAGATGTTAATTTTTTGAATTTTGTATATACAAATATATTTATTAACAGTTAAAAATTAGGTTACAACGCTTTGGCTTGTGTCAGATTCTGTGACCGCGGTTGGACCAAAAGTACCGTCTTAGTTAAAGAGTTCTTTTCTCAGGCTGCTAGATACTTCTTCTGTCACAAAGAGTATTTTACACTATTTTCTAAATCTAGGTTCATTTATAGCAATCGGGGGTTGTTACAGATGTTTTCGCACACACATACACACACACACACACACACACACACACACACACATATATATATATATATATATATATATATATATATATATATATATATATATATATATATTCTTGATGACTTGTCTGTACTTTTTGTCTACCATGTATTTTCGTCAATACATTGGGTGGTTATTCGAAGTATACATCTCACAATATCATGAAAAAACACTGACATTTTATACAAATGATTACATTAGGTAATAAGAACAAGGCACACTATTAAAGGTGAAAAAAGGAAAAGGCAAAAAAAGAGGAAAATGAAAAAAAATTAAAAAGAAAAAAGGTATCAAGCGGCAAAAAAGGTCGAATGAGAGAGACAGACACTAAACTTCAGTCTGAGTGATGCTTCAGCTGTACCTCGTGGACATAATGGCAAATATGATTATATTATCGAAGGGAATATCAGTAGACGCCCAATGCAATAACCATCCTACCTCACTGGTCTCCTGCTTCAGGCAGGCCGCCTTCTTTCAATCCGCGACTATTATCGAATTCGATTGTTTCAGGCAATGGAAGCTGAACTCGACACCATATATTTCCTATGTGAAATCTTGAATCATGCTTGCACATAGAAATGACCTCGCTTCTACAAACATGTACAGGAAATAATTCCAGAGAGTGACGAATGGTTGGGTATAAGTGTTAATGAGACATCTAGTAGTTACACTATATGACTGAACCGATTCGACACCATTAGGATGTATGGTATTCAGGGGATCAATAAAAACAACATATTTAAGACGATATCTGATATCCATAAACAAGTATAGAGCTGCAGCAGTGGTGACGGTAGGTATTAATTACTGTTGAAATACTTTTGTTTACAGCAAAGCAAATTTAAGATGGTATTTCAGCCAGTGCAATGTTTAAATATTTATTAGCTAATTGTTAATTGATTTTTTAAAGAAACAGGATATGTTTGCTGTTATGTTATTTCTTCTGACTTAAAAAATTCACAGCATGGCAATTACCAGGTTTTAGAAGAAACTATCTCAATGTTTGGATCTACATACCTATTCAAACGTGTTAATGATTTTACACTAATGTTCGTGGTTAATTTGGTGAGGTCGAATCCTACATGAATATAACCTACGAGGGACTGAAATGTTGTATCATCAATCAGGAGCGTAAACGGATGCTAAATAGAAAAATATATTTCCGAGGATGCTAAACATCACACACACTTTATATTACCAAAACACATTAGGTTTCAGAGCTCATAAGAATATTTCTACTTGCATACACCAGAAAGTACTATATAAGGTAATATATGAAAAAAAATAATTTCTACAGCATAAAATTAATTATGTGCAGAATAATGTCTTATTCCATAAATGTTGATAGTATATATGAGAAAAATACAGGGGCTGGTGTAATAAGGAAGACGGCATTTATATGGGATTCATATTTAGAAGAGTATCTACTTTATTTCCATTCGTCTGGAATTGAAGTAAAACCTAGTTTACTGAAACACAAGCTATGAGAAGGGGCGATATTTTCCAACATAATAGCAACATATATATGTCTGATGTAATCTCCCAAAAATTGGTGAGTGTTTTCACTTCGGGATATTTGGGTGTATAGACATATAGGCAGTGGTATAATAGAAAAATAACACTGAGGACCGCAACCTTTCGTAATATAGATGTGAAATCAGTTTCTGCTTATATTGCGGTCGATTCATTTAACAATTACATTAGGTTTTTTCCTTCAGCTCGTCTTATCAAGATATTAAATTATATAATTACTGATTGGCATTTACATATTCGCCAATTAAATACAAACGTATGGTGAATGTTAGCAAGAATAGTATATTAGCAAGAAACAGACATACATTACGAAACATTTTTGTTAAAAATTCAAACACGCTTGAGAGACGAATGACAGAAAGATATAAAGTATTTGCATCGTAAAATCAACATAAACAATGTCTTTGAGATTTATTGCCTTGCCATATGTCTGGACACTTGTGTGGAATGCTCCGGTGATAAACCGTCTTCAAATGAGTATCTCATTATTCTTAGTAGCTTATTCCCCGGTTCTTATTTCTTGATGAAATCCCACACTCTGTTCCGCACATAGATCTCCGACGTTTTATGGGAAAAGATCCAAATGTCTCTGGAAGTAATGCAGTTTGATACTCATCTTCTAACCAAGTTTACATAAAGTAGAGATATGTAGTTCCCAAAGAAAGTCTTCATAACTATATTAAACGATGACAAAGCAGATGTCACAATTCCATCCATTGAATCTTGTAAAGGAGCATAATCCTCATACAGTCTTCATCTACTCTCCCAGGGAATATATATCATGACACCGGCTCAATTCCTTTATAATGTGTAGTGTCAAGTGAAAAAGAAAGCTTAATGAAAACATTGTTTATTTGATCCGATCTGACGGTCTGCTCCTTTCCTTTAAAACGTCGGAGTATACGCTCCAAATCTATGCGATCTGAGTTCAAATCCTGCATTATTCTCACAGGAGATGTGATTGGCAGACAGTACCAAAAATAGAAAGCCCAACGGTAATATTTTTTACTTGGTTCAAACATTAGACCCATTTCCGTTTTCCATTCATCCATTAATGGTGTACAGCCTGATCTAATGACAGAATGCAATGAATTATATTTCTAAAAACATGAGTAGAGTCTACTGTACGTTCACATATAAATCATATTCCGTCTAGTATTTTACACCATATCCTTTATGCAGATCAACAATTCTAATTAACCCTCTGCCATGTGATAGTCTACTGAGAATTCATCTGAAAATCACTTTCATGTTTAAAACTTTGTTTGTTTTGTGTTAAATAATTATATTTTGGGTGTGTTTATTTTATGTATGTGTGTTGTATCTTATGTGTATGTGTAAATGACATTGTAGGTGTTCCTATTTTATGTATGCTTGTTGAATCATGAATGTGAATTCGGTGAGTGTATGAAATGAATATGTTTATCTTGTAAATTGCCTGTGATCGCCAATATGAAGTGTAGTGGGTGTGTATGTTGTATTGTGAGTGCGGAACGTTTGTGTGTGTGTATTTTATGTCATGAATATGAAATGTGTGACTGTATGTGTTGTGATATTGTAAATTTGGAACCTACGACTCTGTGTTTGTTGTATTGTGAGTGTGAAACTGTTTTGTGTATGTGAATCTTTTGTGTGTAAGGGTGTGTGGGGTTTGCCAAATTATGGTAGCTGACTAGATATCATTGAATATTGTATTTCATCTAACTACACCTGCTGCTGCTGTTGCTTAGAAAACTGCATTAAAATTTCTAGTTTATGAGTAGAATATATCTTATCTTTTGTAGTAGTCTGTTACATGGCGGAGGCACTCTGATTTAATATGGCAACTGGGGGGTAATCACGCATGTTAATAAAAAATGTAGCATGGTTAACCGTAGGGGACTTTCCACATATTTTATTGCAGTCGAACATTGATTCGCTACTATTTACAAACTATTAGTTGTTATAAAATGTGAGGTCCTTTGTTTGGCATTCTTTGTTGTTGTTGTTGGTGGTGGTATTGTTGTTGTTAATGTTGTTGCTACGATCTTTTTTTGTTAACAAACAGCGACTAGAAAACATGGCAGTCACGCAAGACATCAATAAATCGATAATTTATCAGTGGAGAGATCGAGTAAACAGTTTGGAGAACGTCAGGTAATGCTTGGTTTCTAATGATTGGTTGAGGTATATATTTTTTGTTATTTCATTTGTTTTGTGACTTTTTTTTAGTTATTTATTATTTGAATGGTGGCGTGGCGGTGTAATTATTAACCGTATGGGAATAGTAACAACAACAACACATCAACATATCAGAAGCATAATTATGAAATTTCGAGATAAAGGTCATTTCGCGTGAACTGGAGCTTCAACGATAAATAGAACAAAAAAATAACCAGAAAAAATATTAGCGTAACAGGAGGAACAATAGTAATACCGACAGCAGATACTACTACTACTATTACTGCTACTAGAAATACTACTACTACTACTACTGCTGCTGTTGCTTCTACTAACACCAAATGCAATAATAATAATTATAATAATAAAGAAAAGTAGCATGATTCGAACGTCAGTGAAATGAGGCCTTTGATGTGATTATGTTGTAGGTCAGCCAGTCTTATTTGACCTTCAGCATGCACTGTATTCCATGGTAACCCCTGATCAAAGACGGTTACAATCACGCAACATAATGCAGTCAATATGTTCTGATTTGATTTTGAAGGATTCTGAGTCACTCACTATGTTTGCATGTTGTATCACTAAGCTTTCCGTTTGTTTTCTGTTTTCGTTATTTACCGTACAACTTCTTACCTCTGCAGTATCAATGCAAAAGGATTTGTTTGATTCAATATTCACACAGCAAAAGCTATCAGTAACTACACATGCATATATGTGAACGTATTTTTATTTCGATGCAAACCGTGCAAGTTTCCATTTAAGAAGATATCAATTCATGCCGTTGTTATTTATTCACTACTTACAAATTGTTTTGTTGTTTTCCCTTCTGTATATTATATTCTCTTAAGAACTGACATATGTTATTTCTGCTGTTTCATACGTAAACCTGCTTTCTCATATATATATATATATGTATATATATATATATATATATATATATATATATATATATATATATATATATATATATATATATATATATATATGTTATTGAACTACCCCTTTGTTTCCGTCTTTAGGTTTCCTCCACATTTATTCTTTGATATATCCTAAAAGGCAATTTGTCAAGTATATCTGTGGAATTTAATCATTCATAAATATATTATGAATAGTTCTAAGCTAGCACTAACTTCGTAAAGACTAAACACACATTTACTGTTATTGTGAGAGGAAAACAAAGTGAAAAATACCATTGCTGCAAACAAATACATCTGAATTAACTTGGATGCATGTATCGCTATGTTGTTATGAAGCTTTTTGAGAATTCATGAGATTAGTAATTTCCTCGCTTTGTGTACCGCGTTGTATTTTCACATAGGACAAGAGGCACATATAGGTTAATCGTCAAACTGATAGTGGCGGAGACCTATGGCGTCTCACATCTGCCTCGTGATAGATTTGTCTATTTAATACGATGGAGAAAAGAATCCGTCAGAACCAAGCCCCATGCAATGGATTGATTCTTTGTGTTCCTCAGTAATCAGGAGGGTGAGGCAAACCCAGTTCTGCACATTACAGCCATTCTGTAATAAATACAACATATTTTGCAAAGGGTATGTTTAATTATAATATAAAACCAGTTACTTTAGTCTATGTGACTATCCAAATTATATAAACTTTGTATAATCATCACCAATATTACACTTTCTTTTATTTTTATTCTTTAACTGGAATCATATATATATATGAAAATGTTCAAGAACCCGATGGCAGAGATTAAGCCGTTTCGACGGCTATTTCTGGACGATTGGACCAGAAATAGCCGTCTAAACGGCTTGAGCTCTGCCGTCGGGGTCTTGAACATTTCATATTACTCACTCTACTACCCTATGTATTGTGTACTCTGGTACGTTATGGTCCACCTATTTCCTTACCACACTTCCTTCGTTATATATATCTACTATATAAATTGGAAGTGGTCGGAAGTTGTATATCTAAGTGTAGTCGGATAAACGTCGAAATGGCTTGGTGGAATGCAGCGAAAATTTAAACCCTTATGCAGAATGACCCGAGGAAGCGTTGGTTCGAGCTTAAAGCTACAAGCTTCCATGGTTACGGAGAAAATTGATGAAACAGGACTTTCCCATTCAAATTGAACTGAGAGTAATCTGTGAACGCAGAAGTAAATATTTCGAGACGCGTTGCAACCGAAGGAAAACAGGAAGACGATATTTTGGTTCAGGAAGACGTTCCCTGGCAATGAACGGAAAAAAGCGAGGATAATACGTCGTTATGTGGACCGAAAAAGAACAATTTCATGCAAAGACAAGACCAAGTTTATGGTATAAATGTAGTCGTTAGACTAATATTCTATTTAAAATAACAGAATGATTTCCAGCCCCGGAGTTTAAGAATGATGTAAATAAAATTGAACACGAAAATGACAGAGGTTATTAAAATAGTAAAAGTAAATAGTGAAGATTTAGGCCAGTACATACGTATGCCCCGACGGACATGTACATACATACGCACACACAAATACATACACACCCACAAACACACACACACACACACACGCACACGCGCGCGCGTATGTATAAACTTTATGCATTTCTACAGTATTTTCACCAAAGTTAAGACATAGGTTACTTATGTACTCCGGATGGTCATGGGCACTTTCATTTTTCCAGATATTGATTATAGGTCCTCCCAGCAGATAACCCCCTTTAACCACTTCCTTGGAGTCGACTGAAGCACTGCTGTGCAATGCAACAAAACGTCATAACGTCTGGAGTTCGCAACCGATTTTAACAAAACTTGACACATGGGCTACGTTTGTCCTACAGATGAATGGGAACTCTCAGAATTGGCACATATTGAGTAGAGGACTCCTGGGGGCTTTTGGAAAAAGCCGATGATTTTGTAAAAGTATAGTTTTCGAAGCACTGAAGTATTGACATAAATGGTATACAACAACTGCTATTTAATGCCCGAGCAAGGCCGGGTACCTCTGCTAGTATATTTATATATATATGGAGACAAAAAAGATTATTAGAAAGAAAAATATTTGTTTTCCCGTTATTTTTTTCTCATTTTCTGGATTAGAAAATGTTTAAAATAAATTATTTTACTTTGTGTGAAGTGTCAAGGTATTAATTCATTTATTTATTAATTGACAATAGCATTGATTTATTTATTAATTAATTAATTTATTTAATAATTATCAATTACCGGTTTCAGCATTTTATGCATTATCAAATTATATGAGTGGGAGAGAAAAAAAGGAATTTGTATTGGTATGAAATGTAGGAGAGAAAATAAGGTGATGTTGAACATGTTATTGAAATGGGAAACAAAGAATAATATTATTTACAAACAAGCTATTTGATGTCACAATAAGATGATATGAAACATGATAAGGAAATGAGAAAGAAAGAATAATATTATTTACAAGCATGATTTTTGAGAATGAGCAGTTCAAACAATGAAAGAAAGAAAGGAAGTCACTCACTATATATATATATAACGAAAGAAACGTGGTAAGGAACCAATTGGACCATAACGCACCAAAGTACTCAATACGTTTTAATCATTTTCTAACCCAGAAATAAGAGAGAGAGAAACAAAAAAAAAAAAAAAAATATATTTTTCTTCCTAATAATCGTCTCTCTCTCCCTGTTTTCATATATATATATATTTATATAAATAATAATAATAATAATAATAATAATAATAATATAAATATATATATATATATATAATATATAAGATCAAAGATGGTTAAATGAGTTCCATGTATTTTCTTATGCGCATTTCAAAAATATTATGCGCATAATAAAATACATGGAACTCATTTAACCATCTTTTGATCTTATATATTATGTATACTCCAGTCCTACAAATTGTAGAGTGCTTCTTATCCGATATCTGCATTGCTTTATTGTACTACAATAAAACTCACCTCCTACATATAAATATATATATATATATATATATATATATATATATATATATATATATATATGAAAGTATATAAATTATTGTGAGCGTGAAGCCAACACTATTTCATAATATATAAGTGACTATAACGTCAAAATATATATAACGAAGGAAATGTGATAAGAAACCAGATGGACCATAACGCACCAAAATACTCAATATTTAGGGTAGTAGAGTGGGTAATAGGAACAAGCATGACCCTGACGACAGAGCTCAAGCCGTTTCGACGGCTAATTCTGGTCCAGAATTAGCCGTCGAAACGGCTTCAGCTCTGCCGTCGGGCTCATACTTGTTCCTATATATATAGATATTGCTGTAGTGGAGTCTGTGCTGCTGTATGGGTCTGAGACTTGGACACTGACCAAGAAACTCACTCAGATGGTGGATGGGTGCTACACGAGAATGCTGAGGATGACTCTGAACATTAATCAGTATACACTGAGGATGAAAAACTCAGTGCTGTATGGGAGCCTCCCAAAAGTCAGCTCAAAAGTGACACAGAGGAGACTGAGTTTAGCTGGACATGCTCACCGACATCCAGAGTTGACATTGCACTCACTGCTCCTTTGGGAGCTCCTACATGGACACACTAGAAGAGGAAGACCAAGGTTAACGTATATTGATGCCCTAAGGACAGACACTGGTCTGTTGGAGATGCAGGACATGGCAGCGATAATGAGGGACAGAGACCGCTGGAGAGAACTCGTCTTGGATCTCGGGAATTTTATCCGCCTTAGATAGATATAGTGACTTCCTTTCTTTCTTTCACCTTATCACTCCTACGCGCCAAAACGTTTCTCCTTCCCCCACTCTCAATCTTTTTTCTCTTTACTGACCATTGGTCACTTATGACGTGCTTGCAGTCATTGACGGCAATTGGTTGTTTTAACAGCTACTCTTACGTTCGAATTCTTCAATTATTTCTATGAATATATATCTGTGTGTGTGTGTGTGTGTGTTTGTGTTGATAAGGAACGGGGCGGGAAAGGGAGGAAAGAAATTGGGGAGAAAAAAACACACACGTGCGTATTCAGCGGGCCATCTATATATTTACAGTACCACTAACAAAACTTAGTTCGTCGTAGGTGTTCTGTATTATTTTTCGTCATCAGTGACATTTGCTCACTCGGTACTTAAACAAGTATAAGATAAATAAGGTAAAATATGTACATGCTTTTTGTGCAAGAAACGTCGTCTAAAGATACTTATTTGCATGTTGCACAAATTAACGGTATACTTACACCACGACTTTTATTTATACATATATACATATATATATATATATACCAACACTAATATATATATCCTAGAAACGATCGTAAAATGATGAATTTTTCTAATATAAGGAACTGTTTCTTTGTTTTTATTCATTATTTTTATTAATTTATATATATATATATATATATATATATATTTATGTTATTGTATTGATTTATATATATATATATATATATATATATATATATATATATATATATATATATATATATATATATATATATATATATATATATATATATATATATATATATATATATATATATATATTTATATATTTAAAGTTTAAACAATGTTCAATGAATAAAGTTTTACAATAGATTAGAAGCACGCCACAAGGTATGGCTTTCCGGAGTTATTAATATTAATTCAAAATATTAACAAATATAGACATTCGTGTGTTCAAGTATATTTTATTATACATATTTCAGAGGTACTGAGCTATCTTCAACATAAGTCCTCATCAGATAAAAAAACATGATGCTTGACATACGTTGACTATGTAGACTGTTAAAATTCACTGCCATGACTGAATTTTAACCATCTACATAGTGAAGGTATGTCAAGCATCATCTTATTTTATCTGATGAGCACGTACCGTTGAAGTTAGCTCAGTACCTCTGAAATATGTATAATAAAATATACTTGATCACACGAGTGTCTATATCTGTTAATATTCTGAATTAATATATATTTATATATACACACACACATATATATATATATATATATATATATATATATATATATATATATATATATATATGAATAAGTCAGTACCCCCGAGGCTGAGCTCCTGTCAATTCAACAGATAGTTCCGAACTGAACCCGAACTGGATTTAGTTTGGAACTAGCTGTTAAAACTGCATGGGCTCCGCCGTCGAGTTCCCGTTTCCTTCATATTACCAAACTCTACTACCCCAAGTATCGAGTACTCTGGTGAGTGATGATCTAACAGGTTTTTACTGCTTCTATGTCTTTCTTTTATATATATATATATATGTATTTGTGTAGGTGTGTCTGTGCGTGTGTGCATGTGTATGAGCGTGTTTATGTGTGTATGTGTGCATATGTGTGAGTGTGTGTGCGTGTATCAATTGATACTTCCCTTCACCATAGTTTGTATAGGCTATGCGAAATAGTGAGCTGGTGAGCATGCACGCATAAGCACGCACACCAACACGGACATGTACATATGAATCTTTGTAATCCAATGTACAGTGAAACAGACACCACTTCCGTTGTCAAGATGTATATAATAATTGATTGACGTAATTCTACAAGCCATATCATTTATTAAATATTCATTTTGAGCCTTATTCTAGTGGCATCGTATCATATGTTCAATGCCACCTTCATCATCTTTTTAAATGGTTGTGATATCACACTAACATCGGTCGCTTCCAAAGTTGAATTATTTCTTAGATTACAATTAGCGTCCTTAATTCGATAGCTATTAACGCAGATAATTAGATCCGCTATCAACACCATTAATTAGATCGCTATTAACTCCGCTCTTATTTGCAACATGTATGCTAGAATCGGTAGTGAAGAACCAGTTTGGATCAATATTAGGATCTAAAAATGCATACATCAAACCCTCCATACATCATATTGAGCTGGGCCATAGCTCCCTCTTCGATGCCAGCTCTTATTGCCTCAGATCTTCAGAACAGTTTCAATAAATACTAGTTCTATATGTGACTAAATATAACGTGCACTACTTATCACTATTGATTACATCTAGCAGGGACTTCCTTCTAAGCCTAAATATAAGAACGTGTCTCATTTAACGTAAGGAGGAGTCATGAATCAGCTTAAATGCGCTTCTCCTGCGGGGAAACGTCTCTATTCTGTCCGCCAGGGCCGCGGGAAGGGCAGTGCGAGAGCCCCCATTTGTTCATAATAGTGAGAGTTGCGGAAAATGAAAGAGGCGGAGGCAGTGACAATGGGAATTTGATTTTATTACGTTCAGTCGTTTTTTTATGAATTTTTTGTTTCAGTTTATGCCTATACGTGGATTTCCTTTAAGCACAACCAGATATCTTTTAACTAACAAGCTGAGCGGAGAGGAGCAGCATAAGATATTTTTTTATGATAAAAACACGAAGAGCGTAACGCAATGTGCAATATAGTGTACGATATGAGTGTCTATTCAGACAAAATGAATCCAAAATCAATAAGACAATAGAACCGTGTGGAAATGGAAGCACCAATGGAAACATAAATGTTAAATCTCCGAAGCCGTTTATGAAAGTATTGAAGAAGACAAGAAAACACACTTCGATCTTCCGACGTGGAAGAGGCTCCTATCAGAAGAAACCAAATCATCATTTTTCTTACCTGTTGTACAAACCTGGCTGGACACAGAACACTGCACAAACATTCTAAACGTTCTATAGAGTTATGAAATAATTGTTTCTACTTTTGGCACAAGGCCAGCAATTACCCAGTGTATTCCTGGTACTTTATTTTATCGACCCCATAAGGATGAAAGGCAAAGATAACCTCGGCGGGATTTGAACTCAGAATGGCAAGGGCCGTAACTCTATGCGTCAAAGCATGGCGTCCGACCCTCTACCGATTTGAATAAGACATAGATGACGATCATTATTAAGTAATTTCAGTTTCATGGGGAGATAAAACGCCTCCATCCTTTTGAAGGAAAAATAAACACAAATGAGTCTATAAATCCTGGAAAACTGTAAGTCCGGTATTGAAAAAAACAACAAAAAAAACACAAGGGATTGACACTCCAAATTCACTATTCTCCTTTTACTTTGCTACACTTTTCAAGTTAAATAACACGACGGTTCAGTTTTATTCAAATATTGTAAGCGCGTCCATTGAGAATATCGTTACGATGTTTGCGAAAATGTAAAACAAATCTTTATCTCCCAGACAGAAATGTTAACTTTTATTTATTTTTATTTTTTTATATAATTGTCTGCTGGTGGATTTTGTATTTTGCTCTATATCTTCACCATTAACAAGAGGAAGGCAACGACGACAACAGTGTCATTAACAACAACAACTCTACCATTAACAAGAGGAAGCCAACCTCAGCATCAGTGACTCACGTCAAGTCACAAGGTCCTATGACAAACTGCTAGGTTACTCGCATGTGTGCGTGCTGAACTCTGGGTTTTTCCGCTGGGAACAACCCCGTTTTCTCCCCCCCCCTTTTTGGTACATTCATTCATTCACTCATTCATTTACTAACATTCTACCTCCCTGTGTCTCCCCATCCATGCAGCCCCTTCTTTTCTCTCTTGTTTTCTGACACCTCCATATATATAGGTGAGCTATGAGGCCCTCTTACCAGCAGTTTCCCTTCCACCCAGACACGCCAGTCACCAACCCCTGATGCCGCTCTGTGCCCCAGTCCCCGGCCCCACGCCTCATCCCCCATCCCTCCAAGCCAATACCTGCAGCACTTGCTGCACCACTATCAAACGGAAGAGTGGCCGGAACTGTTTGGGGTACGGCTGCTTCCACCACCTCACCTGCGTTGGCTTGACTCTCTCGAACTTCCAAAGCCCTCGCAGCGTGGAAGTGCAGGAGCGGCCTCTCATGCAAGCAGGTTTTCTTCAACAGCTGCCCATCGGAACCGGCATCCAGGGACTCCAGGCACCTCATTTTCAAGCTTGACATGAGGAATGCCTTCAACTCTTTACGCTGAGATCATCTGCTAGGGGCCTGACTCAGCCGAGCCCCCTCTGCCTACCCGCTGGCCTACCTGTCATATGGAGCCCCGAGCATGTTCCTTGCTGCTGATACGGTCATACCCTCGGCTACTGGGGTCCAACTGGGCGACCCATTGGGACCCCTCCTGTTCGCTCTTGGCATTGACCACATCGACCGGAGTATCACGGCCCCTCTCAGCGTTTGGTATCTGGATGATGATACGTTTGGCGGGGCCGTACGGACGGTCTGCCATGATCTTCAATCGATGGTTCCTGCCCTGGTGGGAATCGGCCTCCAGGTCCACTCGGCCAAGTCGGAGGTGGTGAATGTCAGCTTCGATTCTGCGAGCTTTGCAGCCTCCGTCTTGGACGGGCGGTCAATTTTCTGCTAGGTTAATGTGACCCCCAACATGTATGTCTTCATCCGCGGGTCACAGAGCCAGCCGCCGCCCACCGCTCCACCATCAGGCCCAAGCTTCAACAGCTCCAGACGCTCACGAGCCGACTGGGCTTGATTGACGTTGGCCCAGCTCTCTTTCTGCGGAGGAACTGCTTCGCCATGCCGAAGCTCCTCTATACACTCCGCAGCGCTCCGTGCTACACCCAGACATTTCTCCTCTCTGACCTCGATACTTGTACCCGAGCAGCAGCCGAGGAGATATACAGCGTCAAGTTTGACGACATAGGGTGACAACAGGTCACTTTACATATCAGATATGGCGGCCTTGGCCCATTAGCTCTGCCGGCGTATCTTTCGCCGGTAACCTCATGCCGCGTCCTCGTCAACCGGGTTCTTCAAAACACAACAGAACCCTATGTGTTCAGAGAACGTGAGGCAGGCTGTGAGACGTGGGACCGGCTTGAACTTAGCCCAGTAGACGACTCCTTCTCCCCCTCAGACAGGCTCACGCGCCAGCTTGACCAGCACTGCCTTGCTTGTTTTCGTACGGCCTCCAAATAGCACAGTAGTGCCTGGCTCCATGCCCTGCCCTCCTTCTCCACTGGCACGCAGCTAGACAACCATAGCCTGCGCATCGGCGTTTCCTGAGGCTCGGCCTCCGGATCTGCCAGCCACACACTTGCCGTTGCGGTTCCACCGTGGACTCTTTCGGCCTCCACTCGCTTTCCTCTCGCCCCATTGCCGGCCGCATTCCACGAGATGCTGCCCTCAACGACGTCATTAAACATGGCTTGGACGCTGCAGGGTTCCCTTACCATCTCGAGCCGGTGGGGATGGATCGAGGGAACGGCAAAAGGCCAGATGGCATGACCATCTTCCCGTTCCGCGGTGGCAACCCCCTCGTCTGTGATGCCCCTTGCACCGACACTTTCTTCAGCCCCAACCTCGTGCAGTCTGCGACTAACCCTGGTTCTGCTGCACGTCGGGATGAGAGGGCCAAACTCTTCATATACAGGTCGCTCTCCGACAGGTTTGCACTCGTACCCCTGGCAGTGGAGTCTTCTGGTGTCCTCGGCCCCAGGGCTACCTCCTTATTCACCACCATAGACGCTGAGCTGGGCAGCCGCAGGTATGAGCCCCGCGAGTTGGAGTGGCTTTTCCAGCGCGTCTCCCTTGCCGTCCTCCGGGGAAACGCCTTCTCCATTCTGTCCGCCGGGGCTGTGGGTGGGCCACATCGCGTACCGTTGTAGTTGTTGTATACAGATATTAATTCATCAATCCCAATGTCCTAATCCCAATCGTTGACTTGGCGTATTACTTAAGTTGTCCTTATTAATTTATACATGATCGCTCCTGTTCCATTGAAAAGCGGCACCATTGTAAATCGTTTTCTCTAGGGGGAAAACATATTACGGGAAAAATGTTATCGAAGGTTTTTATTACTGTTATGAAATTGGCACTTGAAAATGGCTCAGAATTGAGTGAAAATATTTTAAATGTACACGGAATGGTCACCCATCAAGAATGGGCATGTTAGTTGATCACACACTCTGTGAAGATCACAACACTGAACGAGTTGATTATCGGTAAATATTATGCAAAACTACCATATGTCTTGGGTGGATTATACCATTATTTCAAATAAATAGCCTTATCACCATATTATACCACGCTGATCAGGCTTGGGAATTACGTAAAAAACACACGTGTCAATGGGAAACTCAACTAGATACAGGTTGGTCCAAACATTTTGTGTATTGTTCATCGAAAAATTAAATGATCGTTGTTGAAATACACTGAGAATCCACCACACACTGCGAGGGCGTTTAAGTTGTGTGCAGTTGTTTACGTACATTCCATTGTTCGCACTAAATGTAACGCAAATAGTAGGATTCTGTTACCGCTGTTTACCAAGTGACTGCAACCATCCGTACCTCCAGTCATAGATTGCTATACAATTATGTTTAATAATGCCCTCTCTCTAGACACACACTCCTATCACACCCAATTTATCTAATCCCTCCTACTTTTTTCCTTTTTTTCTTTCTTTTTCACTGTGACAGCTTCTGATATATGATCTATCTCATGTTTTGCAAAGGGCATGTGGATAATAAGAATAACACCCCTAAACACAGGGTTAAATCTAAAATTATTATCATTGAATGATACACACACCACGCACTGTCTCACTCCCTCTCATATGTACATATACACATATACATGTGCATGTATATATATATATATATATATATATATATATATATATATATATATATATATATACCCTTTCTATTTAATATATACTCCCATAAGGTTGAGTAAAACTTTAGGAAGTATTCGGCTGCGCTTTCTAGCTACCAGCTTATTCGCCGCCAGGCACCAACCACAAACTTTCTACCTTGACCGCTAGCCACGTGATAGTTCTGAGCCATTTTAAATTCATTTCTGGCGGGGATCATGGTAGAAGAAACTTAGCCCAGTCTGGGGTATCTCCTGATGAGTTCCAAGCCTCGTAGATTTATCAAAAGCCCGGGTATATAAAAAAAGCGGAACGAAATCACCGGTGGTAGAGACTAAGTGAATTTTGGTAAATTTGATGTGCATTTTCTTTTTCAAAAGTCTATTTTGTACCTAATTCAATGTAGTTAACTATTTGTCTAGTCAATTTCTACAAGCTAAAATAAATAATTAGATAAGTGTCATATGGCTGTACATCGCAGAAAATAATCTGTATCATTTGTCTATTATTTCTTCATAAGTATATTTTAAACTTATAGCTTCGTTTGAATGATTTGTTTATGTGGCTGATTTATACTGATTAGGACTGGAAATAATGTATATATTTTATCTAATGGTTCTTCGGGCTTACATTTTTATATATAGCTCTGATTAATAATTATTTGCTTAATTAATTCTTCATTGAGGCACACCGTGAATGGTTGCTAAACTCATATATGTATCTGTGACTATGTCTAAGTATATATATATATATATATATACCCTTTGAATTTATTATATATATATATATATATATATATATATATATACCCTTTGAATTTATTATATATATATATATATATATATATATATATATATATATATATATATATATATATATATATATATATACGTGTGCGTGTGTGTATGTATGTATAATATTGTTTGCTTTATCAACATGTTTACTACCTCAAGTTACAAGATATGCCACCTGTATTAGACAATGATTTATGAACCACCTGTTGCTGCATTTATTAAGGCGACGAACATATACGTATACGGATTTATACATGTATGCAAATATATATGCCAGGTCACACACACCTGAATGCTACTGGTAAAATGTAATCCTGAACACTTGTCATGTGGACAAGTTGCTGGCGACTATAGCATCCACCCCACAAGTTTGTTCATGAGACAGGAAATTTGGAAAACCTTACAGGACCAAAAACTAAACCATCAAAGGGGAGAAAATATCATGTGTGGCAATGGTCATCCCACTGTATGCATATTGTTGATGTGGCTGTGACTGTTGTATTATTTCTTAATATAGCTTTATATCTTAAAAGTTTCTGAACATTTAAAACACTTTTGTGGTCTCGATAGGGAATGTTGGGTTCGCAAATATACATACATATATAGGCACTATATGAAACCGCATTCACAAAATGTTTTTTTAAAAATGATACTGGACGTTGATGTTTGTATCGCATTAAACATTAAATTGTTTACATTACAACTGCAAGTTTTTTCAATATTTAAATTTATGAATACATATTGTGTTATTTTTCCTAAACTATTCATTACAGGATGTCAAGTGGTAATATACGCAGAGGGTTTCTCGATCACTCCTTACTTGCCATGTGTTCACTTGCAATGTCGGTCACTCGTTTCTGACACGTAATAATATACAGTTTTTAAACGCGTTTTCATTTCTATGCACCTTCCTTTTCACATCATTCTACAAGCTGATTGTTTTGCGAGTTTGTCCGCATGATTCTGTGTTACATCCTTCTTTTTACTTGGCGCAAATAAAATGTGTCACGGCTGCAGTTGATCCGGTCTCAACATATCCTCAGTTGAAAATTTGGTCACTCTCCATTTTCACTTTTCCATATTTAACTGACTATCACAGCCAAAATTATTTGTATATATATATATACATACATATATATATATATATATGATACATTTTCTAAGCATTTCAACGAACTCGACGTCCCAATATATATTTACAACTCTGTTATATATATATATATATATATATATATATTAGAAATGTTAGCTATCGCCGTATTTTGTCTAAAGCAATTAAAGAAATTATTTAGCCTGATAGTGGGATTAAGAACCCTCGGAGGAATGGACAAAGATTAGTATTGACGTACATGGGAGTCGAACCCACATCTTTGGTTATCCGGACCACTGTACTACCATTTACACCAACACATCACCCATTGTATGTCAATACTCATCTTTTTGTACGTCAATACTCATCTTTTTGCATTTTTCCGAGGGTTCTATCAGGCTAAATCATTTCTTTAATTGCTTTAGTCAAAATACGGCAATAGCTAACATTTCTAATAATTTCAAATCAACTCGCTCTTTTGAAAATATTCTTACTTATATATATATATATATATATATATATATATATATATATATATATAATAAAGTTAAATAAAAGTCAAATGATTAAAATTTAGCTTCGTTTATTACTGCTATATATATTTCAGTGACAGCCATCTTTGGCTGTGACATCTTCAGGCAGTTTGAATCAGTATGGTATAGACAAGTACATATGTTGTTTAGGTGTATGATATTGTCAATACTCTGATATGCCCAGTTCCTTGTTGGGTTGTTAATTCACTGGGGAACTGGAGTGACTCCAGTTCCCCAGTGAATTAACAACCCAACAAGGAACTGGGCATATCAGAGTATTGACAATATCATACACCTAAACAACATATGTACTTGTCTATACCATACTGATTCAAACTGCCTGAAGATGTCACAGCCAAAGATGGCTGTCACTGAAATATATATAGCAGTAATAAACGAAGCTAAATTTTAATCATTTGACTTTTATTTAACTGTATTTTACACTACTCCGGAGTAACCAAACCAACCTGCGCACTTCGTCGAGTGCTCCAGCCTGCATACTGAAGTGTTGGTAAACAACCAACATAAACTCAAAATCTCTCTCTCTCTCTCTCTCTCTCTCTCTCTCTCTCTATATATATATATATATATATATATATATATAGCGGCGATGAATTAGTTTTGCGAGGTTTTTTATATGAAATCGTGTGTCGAAACACATATTATTATACTGACCGTCGGTCAGTCAATGGCAACATTGAGGACCGATTAAGTTAGATCGCAGATATAAAAGACAGCGAGAAGCGAAAACCAACCAAACAGTGAGTGTGTTCTGTTATTAATTCTGGCAATATTACACAAATATGACCCTCCCCAAGTATAACTATATATATATATATATATATATATATATATATATATATATATATATATATATATATATATATATATATATATATATATATACATATATACATATATATATATATACATATATATATATATATACATATATATATATATATATATATATGTATGTATATATACATATATATATATGTATATATATATATATATATATAAATATATATATGTATATATATATATATATATATATATATACATACATATATACATACATACATATATATATATATATATATATATATATATACATATATATATATATATATATATATATATATATATACATATATATATATATATATACATATATATATATATATATATATACATATATATATATATATATATACATATATATATATATATATACATATATATATATATATATATATATATATATATATATATATATATATACATATATATATATGTATATACATATATATATATATATATATATACATACATATATATATACATACATATATATATATATATATATATATATATATATATATATATATATATATATATATATAAAAGAAAGTGAGGTAAGGAACAAGGTAAACCATATCGCACCAGAGTACTAGATACTTAGAGTAGAGGAGGTGATCATTGGAAATGAGTCAGGACCCCGACGAGGAGTAGGACTCTCTCTCATACAGACTCGGACAACAGCAATAATAACGAGAGTAGCAATATAAACAATAACTTCGGAGTATAGAAATAACAGCTATAATAGTAATAATCATAACAATAACAATAGCAGGTGAGAGAGAAATAGTTGTTTCTACTTTTGGCACAAGGCCAGCAAATTTCCCCAGTACATTACTGGTACTTTATTTTATCGACCCCATAAGGATGAAAGGCAAAGTTTACCTCGGCGGGATTTGAACTCAGAATGGAAAAGGCCGTAACTCTATGCGTCAAAGCATGACGTCCGACCCTCTACCGATACTGCCAATCTACTGCCCTACAATAGTAATAATAATAATGGTGATAATATTAACGATAGACAGAATAACAACAACAACCAACATAATAATAATGGAAACATTAATAAAAGACACGACAACAACAACAACAACCACAGTAGTATTACTGGAAATAATACGAGTAGCAACATTAATGATAGACACAACAACAAAAACAACTACAACAACAACAGCAACAACAAAAACAAGACACATAATAGTAAAAGTAACAACCACAATGGTAGAAATAACAGTAACAACAACAATAACAATAGAGCAAACAACAACAATACATCTAACAATCATAACAATAATAAATATTGTTAATGGTAGGAACAACAACAACCATAAGAAGTGTTTCTACTTTTGGCACAAGGCCAGCAATTAAATCAGTACATTACTGATACTTTATTTTATCGACCCCGTAAGGATGAAAGGCAATTTTAACCTCGGCTGGATTTGAACACAGACCATAAAGGGCCGTAACTCTTTGTTGCAAAGCATGGCGTCCGACCCCCTACCGATACTGCCAATCCCATAATAATTGTTTTTACTTTTGGCACAAGACCAGCAAATTCTTCAGTGTATTACTGGTACTTTATTTTATCGACTCCGTAAGGATGAAAGGTAGAGTTACCCTCGGCGGGATTTGTGCCATCCCATAATAATAATAATAGCAACACACACAAATATGACGATAGATATAATGACAACCCCTTAGAGAAAATATTCTTCAACCCAGCTGACAAAACTTATAAAATTAGTAAAATGTATCCTACTAGGTTACCTTTTAATATACCACAATTGTATACGTTTGTATACCACAATAGAGGACAAGACAGAGGCACAGTTTACCATAGCTAGAAATAAAATTAGACAAATCGTTGACCGATATACTAAGAGACAAAGCAAACCAGAAGTCGAACAACTTCTTGTTGAAGGCTTAGTTAGCCTCAAGCAGCGCAGAAGGGATGCTGAGGGAGTGTGTCTACCCACAGACAAGTCTGGTAGGATGTCGGTAGACAGCATGCCGAACTACATCAAGACTATGCAACCCCACATCACCAACACGGGCAATGAGGGGAGAGAGAAGATGCTCAACGCTCACATGATGATGTGGACCGACATCCTAAAGCCGAGCAGACGCACTGCCAACAATGACATACCACCCTTGTATGGGCTTCGCAAAGACCATAAGACAGTCGACGATCCGACGACAGGACCACCAACAAGACCTCTATGCGCAGCCAATATCGGTAGCAACTACAGGATATCCTACTTCCTCTCAATGGTTATACGCCCCATAATCAAGATGTCCCCAAATATATGTGACAGTACAGAAGACCTCCTCAGCAGAATCAATGAGTTCAACAAAAACAAAAACCTATCTAACTGCAGAAATTGCAGTATGGACGTCGTTTCACTATACCCATCCATTAACATTGATTTTGCTGTGGGAAAATCTGTAGAGATAATCAGAAAGAGTGAGATGGAGTTCTGCGACGTCGACACAGATGAAATGGTCCTCTTACTTAGACTTACCTATGACTCAAAGTACCTAGAGAGCTATGACCTTAGTCGTTTCTGCCCTAGTAGACCTATAGGAGATAGATCCGTCCCCCAACCATAACCTCAATGGCAAAAAAGACTCCCATGGGAAGGTAGATTGGGTGGACCAAAGCCGTACGGACACCCAAAAACAATGATCGGATAAGAAAAATGGACGCGCATGCAATACGGGCTAGTATTAAAACTACCCTAAAGGGCCCTATATACAAATTCAACGAAAAGAACAACACCCAAAATGAAGGAGCAGCCATTGGCGTCAGCATAGCTGGTGACGTTTTCTACCTTTTTATGGTATGGTGGGAAAGGAGCCTCAAAGATCTCATTGAAGATAACTCCATAGACCACATCATGTACTCTCGTTACGTAGACGATATTAATATTATAATAAGGACACCCCCACAAGAGAGTACTAACGAATATGATTTAGAATATAACACAAAGGAAAGCATCCAGAAGATAGCTATCTCCATACACCAGATAATGAAAGTAACTATTGTCTACCCTTCCAAATACCCTAACAATAGACTACCTGTATTAGACACGGAACTCTGGATTAACACTACAGACGAGAGGTCCCAAATTCTCCACTCACACTACGCTAAACCTATGGCCTCCAAATAACTGATACTCAAAAACTCAGCAATGTCCAGTAGTGCAAGTTTAATATTCTGATCGCAGACTTGGTACGGGTGATGAAGAATGTATCCCGCATCTACGACTCAACAAAGGCACATCCAACACTTCATCAACCGCATCAAGTTCTCTGGATACAAACAAAGAGACAGAATCGTAGTATACAAAGGAGCTACGGAGAAGTATAAGACACTCATAGAACAAACATGAAAGAAATTTGCCAATTATACATTAGCAAATCATAGAATAGCTTAGATAGGACTAAACATAAGATAGGGAAAGCCACCTCATAGTACTACAACCAGAGATACCAGAGTATCATGTTCGTGGACGTTACCCCTGGAGGGAAATTAGCTAACCAATGTAGAAAGGCCTGAGAAAGACCGACTTAAAGATTAAAGTGGTAGAAAAACCACGAACTACCATAAAATCCTTGATCAGCAAAACATGCCCTTTTAAGAAAACCCACTGTACTAATAAGAAATGTGTTATATGTAACGTAAACCTCCAGATAAACTGTAAAACTAGAAATGTAGTCTATAGCATAAGATGTACAGAGGGTACACTGACATACACTGACGAGACAGCTCGAAACATAGGAAAAAGAATAGACCAACACTGGGGTGGAATTAAAAGGACAAAAATTGTTCAGTACTATATGAACACGCCATACAACAACATGACGGTAACATAGACAAGATAGAAATTAAAATAACATCTAAACATAGTAATGTCCCAGCAGATAGGCAAATCAGAGAGGGAAGCAAAATAGAGCTTAAAAAGCCAAAGCTAAACAGAAAAGAATGAATGGAATAACAACAACCCAACAAAAAATACTGACTTAAGAGAAATATAAATAAATAAATATATACACAAGCACAATAACAACAAACACATATAAACACACACTAATAAACTAAGATAGAATACAATAACCAAAACACAGTCACCCA
>OZ024742.1:172410649-172413149 GCA_964016885.1 Eledone cirrhosa
TACTTCACATTTTCACAACAAACTTTGTGCAAGTAAAATGCAAATATTTACATTTAGAAAAATTGCTTTGATATATTTTTTTAAAAATCATTACAGGATGTAAAGTGTTAAAAGAGAGATAATTTAACTATAATATAGAATGTATACAATGCAGATATTGGGTATAGGACCGGAGTACTAGGATATCAGGCAAACTACCGGGAAGGGAAATCTTCATATGTAGTAGATTTTCAGGAAAAATTGATTGTAGAAGCGTCAGTGATAGGCACATTTTCCAAATGCAGGTAGGATCTATAGAGGTGGTGGATAGCTTCCGATATCAAGGAGATCAAATTAGGAAGGGGGAGGATGCTCCGAATCCATATAACATAAGGACAGAATGGAAGAAGTTTAGGGAGCCGGTTCCTTTGTTGACAACGAAGGTTATCTCCCTGTGAATGAAATATCGTTGTATGAGACCTGAGTGAGATGCGTGATGCTGCATGATTGTGCGACATGGGCAGCAACTGTGGAGTATATCCGAATGGTGGAGACGGATGAAGCACGCATGCTCCGATGGATGTGAAATGTCAATGTCGGTGAACGGTCGAGCATAGATGAGTTGAGAATGAAACTGTGTATAAGATGAATAAAATGTTGTGTACAGGAGAGAAGACCACGTTAGTATGACCCTGTTCTGCACATGGTTAATGTGCGCTGGGTAAAGAAGTGCCAAGAAATCCCGGAGGAAGGAAGACAGTCGATTACATAGACGACATTACTTTCTGTGCTGATACTTATTTTCGAGAACTCTATCGAAACGAACAGTTAAATCACGGGACATAATGTCACATACAACCTCATAAATTATATATATATATACGTGGGGAGAGTCATATTTTTGTAATAATTGTTTCTACTTTTGGCACAAGGCCAGAAATTACGCAGAGCATTACTGGTACTTTATTTTATCGACCCCGTAAGGATGAAAGGCAAAGTCATATTTTTGTAATAATATTGTCAGAAATGATAACAGAACACACTCACAGTTTGGTTGGTTTTCGCTTCTGTATCTTTTATATCTCCATAGATAATTTATTTGGCAATCAATGTTTATCATTGACAGACCAACGGTTAAAAATACAATTATAAATATATATAGTCTAACAAAGTTCTTTCGTTGCACATCTACAGCATTATCAGTTATATCATGTTACCTCCTATTGTGTTGTATTGTTCACGCAATTTTTATTTTATTTATTTATTTATTTTTGTCTCCGTCTCTGCGCATGTGTTTGCGTGTGTATATAATGTTTGGTGTGTGTGTTCGTGTTTCGGTGTATGTGTTTTGTTTTTTGGATTTTATCTTTGTTTACTAGCGTGTGTTTGTTGTTATTCTACTTGTGTATATATTTATTTATTTATTTATTTATATTTCTCTTAAGTCAGTATTGTTTATTTCTGATATGGTTGATGTTGGTATTGCTATTCCATTCGTTTTTTTCTGTTTAGCTTTGGCCTTCTAAGCTCTATTTCGCTCGCTTCTCTGATTTGCCTACCTGTTGGGTCATTTCTATGTTTAGATATTATTTTAATTTCTATGTTGTCTATATTACCGTCAAGACTTTGTCTGGCGTGTTCGTATGGTACTGCACAGATTTTTTGTCGTTTTAATTTACCCAGTGTTGGTCTATCCTTTCTCCTATGCTTCGAGCTGTCATATTTCTGCAACTACCCTCTGTACATTTTATGCTATAGACTACATTTCTAGTGTTACAGTTTATCTGGGGGTTCACTTACATATAACACATTTCATATTAGTAAAGTGGGTTTTCTTAAAGGAGTATGTTTTGCTAATCAGGTATTTTATGGTAGTGCCCGGCTTTTCTACCATTTTAATCTTTAAGTGGGTCTTTCTTATGGCCTTTCTACACTGGTTAGCTAATTTCACCCCAGGGCTAGCATCCACGAACATGACACTCTGGTATCTGTTTGTCTTACGATGAGGTGGCTTTCCCTATCTTATGTTTAGTCCTATGTAATCTAATCCATGATTTACTCCTGTATAATGGGCAAACTCCTTTCATGTCCATTTCTATGATGGTCTTATACTTCTCCGTGGCTCCTTTGTATACTCTGATTCTGTCTCCTTGGATGTAGCCAGAGAACTGCATGCGGTGATGAAGTGTTGAATGTGTCTTTCCATTTCAGTTGGGTCGCACATGCGGGACACGTTCTTCATCACTCGTACCAAGTTTGCGATCAGAATATTGTACTTAACACTACTGGACATTGTTGAGCTTTTGAATATCAGGTATTTGGAAGCCATGGGCTTAGAAATAGCGTCAGTGGAGAATTTGGGCTCTCTCGTCTATAGTGTTAATCTAGATTTCCGTGACAAATACAGGTAGTCTAATACAGGTATTGTTAGGGTGTTTGGAAGGATAGGTAACGTTTACAGTTATACTCTGGTGTATATAGTTAGCTATCTGCTGGATGGTTTCTATTGTGCTATATTCTA
>OZ024742.1:172418149-172450649 GCA_964016885.1 Eledone cirrhosa
TGGTGGTTCAAGTTGGGTAACCGTTCTGGTGGGAACCTCCTAGAATTACACCGTGCTGATACTTTTATCACTGCCCTCGTTGCATCTGTTTTATATTAGGCAGATCTTATTCTGTATATAGGCACTTTTAGGTCTGTAAAGAAGGGCAGATTTATTGTGCCTAAATATTTTGGTAAACATACGTATTGTAGGATGTTGTGCATATGGATACCTCTTATGTGAATCTTTGTGCGAAGTTGAATATCTAGTGGCGTCTGGGTTATCAACCTCAGAATTCATGCGTGCGTCTACGTTTCCGAAGACATTGTGAATCTCGATGGATTCCCTACATGCTGAAATGAAGAGACGGATATCATCCACATACACAGATAAGAAGGCAGGTTGTGAATTATGTGCACACCAAGTGGCCGATGTAAGCGATGGCCAGCAGGACTGAGAAACTTGAACCCTTTGGAAGTGCCGAAATTTGTTTTTAGATGGAACCTTCAAACCGGAAAATATGTGTCGTACATGAAGACAGAGAGCAGCTCGTAGATGTCAGCAGCAGTGAGTCGGAAACAGAAGAGAGTGGTAGAGGTGAAGATGTTGTCTTTTATTAGGTTGATAATCGGGAGGGGGGACAGAGGTGTAGAGGTGTGTGCGTCTAATCTAAATAAATATAGGCTCTGTCTAACTGTTGTCGGTAAAGTCCTTTTACAGTGTAAAGGATAGGTTATAGAAATCTGGAGAGAGCCAGAACATTTTGTAGAAAAGACCGTTTATGACGGAAACAAAACGTCTAATTTTAACTTGGCCTGTTTTGTCTGTTTAATAAGATGGTAAATGGGGGAGAGCATACTGATTCTGGGGATGAACACGAGTTTAATTCGACTAGGGAGTCTTCTGTGGTTACACATATTAGTCCAGCTGGTTTTAATGGTGACGTTTAGTTAGCTAGGCATGATGTTGTTTTTAACCTTACTGTATAGATTAGCGTTATACATATGTTCGAGCGCTAGTTATGTGTAGTGTTCCGCTCAATAACGTGGAATTCTCTACTTTTGTCTGATAGGAGGTATATTTTGTCGAACGCACGTCTCTTAGAGTGATAAGCTGGGTCCTAGAAGGTTTCAAGAAAGAAAAAAGTACGTCTGTAAAATCTTTGAGATTGAGTCCCTATGTCTAAATTGTTTAGCGTTATGTAGTTCGCCATCGCATTGATGGTGCCTACAGTGGTTTTGGTAATGCTTGCGTTTGTTTTGTAAGTGCCAGGGCTGGTTGTGAGAGCTGTCAGCCACTTCAACTGATATGCCGTTCTACAAAAGTTGGCCACTATGTCAAGTTTTCTTTTCCATATATAGCGTTGAACTACAATGAATTTTGATCCATGGCTTTGCAAATCCAATTTCCTAGTTGTGAGGGAGTCAAATAGATCAATTACCCGTGGTTTGTTTGTAGTTTCGTTAATGGTGTCAGTAGTTCCAACGTGGAGATTTTTATCGTGTACAAATAGATTGAAATAGCAAATATTAATCGTTTAGTGTAGTTGAGAATAGCGAGGTAGCTTACCTGGTAGAGTAAATGTAGGTAATTTGTGTATACACGATGAGCTTCCCATCACCGTCGAACAACAAATTTATTTTCCAGGCATTGGACAACCAAATGATATAGTAGAAGGCAATTGCTCAAGGTTGTACGTGGGACTGACCACAACACCACACCTTAACAGCATTTATATGAATTTTCCCGTAACGTGTCAAATACATTAGAAAAACAAGGACTATAGGCCCTGCTTATGTGTTTTATTCTATTTCCTTGATTTTCTTAAGCTCATTAAAAAAATGTATTGAAATTGTTACACGATATATATAGCGTTTAAATTTGAGGTGTAATCTCAAATATCGGTCGTAAAAAAAAACACTACGTATATCGTTATAGAACTGATTTTCTTTGGATGTTTTAAGAAAAGTATATAACACACCCACACAATAGACACACACACACACACAAACACACACACACACACACACACATACACACACACACACGCGCGCGCGCCCGCGCACGCACACCCACCCACACACACACCCACACACACGCGAGCACACACACACACACCCACACCCCCCCACACGCACACACACCCACACCCCCACACACACACACACACCCACGCGCGATCATACACATACACACAGACAGACACACACACACACACGCGCGCGCACCCAAACACTCCGTTTGTATCCACCATTATGGTTACATTTGTTTATGATGAGATTTCCAGAGTGAACGATATATTTAACTAGATAAGCGTGTGTTCATATTTTCTCTTTTACCTACAACTAGCTTAATAAACAAACGCAGTATTGCACATCTGTTTCAATTTAAGTCATCTGATTCTCATTGTTCATGCATATACTGCATATCCTTATTTCTAATGCAACACGGGTTTAATACGTTTAGACAAGCACTGTTTAGCTAAGCAGTACATCGGCAACATTATATCAACTTCTAAGGGGGACATACACAAACAAGGTTTCATATACATTCTACCTTCTCAAACTTAGATGAATGAAATACAGGTAATATGAAAAATATGAGGCGGTATCCTCTCAAACATAAGAGTCTGTAAATCCATTGGGAGATTAAAACAGCGAAATATGCATACATAATTAGACATCTATAGTTATACACGCGCAATTTTGTCTATCACGAAACAAAAACAATCGCAATTTCTTAACGAATCTTAACAAAAGCATTTTCAGTGATTCTGATCATTTAACAGAATAGTATATTGAATATTCTCAATAAAGTAAAGACGCAAGGGTTAGTTAAAAATGTAGACTCACAATTGTAAGGCCATTAATTGAGCATTATTATTATCGGTCCACATCTTGAGCATTATTATTATTTCCCGTTGCTTCCATTCAATAAAATCAAGAAAACGAGCTGCAATAACAATGGAGTAAATCTCTATTAGTTTTTGTCTTTTGTTTGAACAGCAAAAGTAGCATGGAGTGAGTAGACTAACATGTATGGATAGCTGTTGGTGTTCTATAAACATATAGCTCAGGCTTGAACAGTGGAGGGGAATCTTCCTTATGCAAACCGATGGTCATTCATAACCGAAGGCCGCATAGCGTATTCTTTTGATTGTATTTAATTGCATTTTAGAAATTACATTTAATATTCTGATTATCTAATCATATGAAATAACGTAAGTATAGTTAATGCATTTTTCCTGCTACAAAATTGCATCAACGCACTATATATATATATATATATATATATATATATATATATATATATATATCGATATTGGCAACGTAGTAAAATCCGTCTAGTTGAATATGATATTGTCCCGATTGCAGTGCAGTGTGTATGACGGATCTATTTTATGATCAACATTTGAACACTAAGCATATCACACAACCTGAGTTATAGATTTAATTTGAATCTAATATGAAACATAACTGAGATTTGGGACATTTTCAAAGGAATCTATGAACCGTGTAAGCTATCTGTTCATTGTCTAAGACTATAACGTTATTTGATCTGAGGAAAGAGATGTTCTTTTACTATAATTTTGTTTCAGTCTCCAGGGCACTGCTTTCATGTTCACTTGAATTAATACCATGAAATGCAAGTATCTTGCTGAGTGAGAACATGAGAGAGTGGGGGATAGGGAGCGATAAAGTAAGACAGAGTGAGAGAGAACGAGAGAGAGAGAGAGAGAGAGAGAGAGAGAGAGAGAGAGAGAGAGAGAGAGAGAGAGAGAGAGAGAGAGAGAGAGAGAGAGAGAGAGAGATCTAATGAATGCAATATTTTAATAATGAATTTGAAAACAATATGACCTGAGTGAAATAGAGAAAGGTAGAATTACAGGTTGTAATATCGAACTACCGACTGTTTGACCAGAAGGATATTATTCTCTCCACCGAATGTCATATAAATCTGCTTATGAAAACAGTATACAATCGCTATAATTGTAATATCCTTGGTAAATATTGCTTCATAAGCAATCGGGAATGTTCATACTGTGAATGTCAATTAACAATTCCCAATCATCACAGTTAATAATAATTTAACTTCAGTAACAACATAAAAAATAACTTGAAAATATATATTATATATTTTTGTATGTGTAACAATTATGATTTTCACGACAAATCAGAAATATAAGTTACGAATAATAAAGAAATTAAAGTGTTTATTTACATCATATACTGCGTGGTGTTCGAAAGAATGTTGATCTGCCCTTCAGCAGGAAACTTAACTATACATACGTCTTACAGACGTTGAAACATTGTGAAGTAATCGTTATTTAATGAATAAATACATTTCTATCGAATCCATTCCTATACGACGTTACATTATTGTTGTGCATTGAAATGTTTTTGTCTTATCTTTAATTCGATATGTCGGTCAGATGTTTGCTGTGTATTACACTGTGAATTTAATTCTTTGAAACAACAAGCGAAGTAAATTGTTATCACTCAACGTTGTAACAATTCTTTCTGTACATTGATTTTCTTCGGCTCTTTGATCTGAAATCTTTCAGTGAAATGTTCTTAGAATCTTACACACCTAAACGTTTACACGTTCAACAATTCTAATATCAATTGAAGACAGATGACATTTTGTACGGACCTGATAAGATTATATAACAATGGCGATTCTTAAATGTATAAACAAATATTAATAGTGACACCACCAAACGTTATGCGTCAATTCAAATTCATACAATGTATACATAAAACATAAAGGCAAAATTTAATTAGGCATATGCATTCAGTAAATCTCACTATGTCAGGGGATTCATTTGTTATTTTTAGTTTGCAGACTACTACTACTACTACTACTACTACTACTAGTACTACTACTACTACTACTACTACTACTACTACTACTACTACTAATAATAATAATAATAATAATAATAATAATAATAATAATAATAATAATGCTTGCTTTATTAATCACAAGGGTCTACATAAAGTAGACATTAAGGACAGTACAGGACAATACAGGGCGGTACAAAAGGGCATTTCTGCGTGTAAAAAACACGAAACAGAGGATGTAATAATAGAACAATGAAAAAAATTCCCCAATGGGGGGGAGAATTCTGAGGGACGTACGTTGAGAAAGCCCATTAAAAAGCCACAGTGACCCTGACCACCAGGGCAAGTGACTTCTCCCAGTTTTCCACCTTTAATTTACAGACACATACTTAGAGTAGGCCCATTCACTCGGGCCATTCTTGCCTCTCTCACCCATCTTTCAACAAAATGCTGGGAAGAGAGCACTTCCCTTTCTACCCTGATTTTCCTTTTCAAATGAAATTTGAAAAAGTTAATCAGGGCATCACCGAAGAGGTAAGTGCTCGTCTTCAGCCCTTTCAAACGTGTCAACCATACTATCTCTTTCGCCATGGCCACCAGACAAATAAAAACTGCCTGCCCTTCCCGGCTAAAGGAAGAGAGCGGGGCAATCCTCACGATGGACTCAGCTGATAGCCGGATCCGTCCTACACGCGACAGCAGGTGTTCGACATAAACCCACAAGTCAGCAATGCTCGGGCACTGGACGAGTGCGTGCAGGACGGTTTCGTCGCCCTGCGCGCTCTCGGACATGCCCGGCTGACGGCACCTCCATGCCTGTACAGTTTATCCCGAACTGGCAAAGCTCCTCGGTAGCGTTGCCAGGCCAGGGATTTCTGGAAGTTGTCCATAGGCCCCGGCCCGAAAGTTCTTCCGAAGAGATTGGCTAGTTGATTTTGGTCGACGCCTAAATTTTCCCCAAGTACGTCGTCGCTCTTCCCCTCCACTAATCCTCTATAGAACGCCAAGGTGGAGTTTCCACCGATCACATTGCCCGATTGGTCGAGGGCTGTGTGCGCCTGAAAACATTCCAGTCTCCAAGCGCTCCCTCTCGGTCTTCGCTTGACCCAGGACTGCAACTCTGTCAAGGAGACGAGCTGGGGAAAGACGCGTCTAGCAAACGGGGACCACACCTGATCATCGTCGAGGAAGAGGTGGAGATGTCGTAGCCTGAGCGGGTGTCTGCGCATCATCAGCCACGGCAATCCCAGCCCTCCACGTTGCGGGTGTTGACAGCAGATGGACCGCCTGACCATCGGAGCGCGTCCCTTCCACAAAAAGCGAAAGAGCAAACGCTCCAGCGCAGTCAAGCGGGGCTTAGGACAAGGTACGAGGGTCAGGCGGTAGTAGATGACGGACGCGATATACGCGTGAGCCCCCTCCGCTCGACCTTTCAGGGATAGCTTCCTCTCTGCCCATTTCTGGGTGAGAGAAGCCACCCTGCTCGTCACCTCGTCCCAGTTTTTGTCCGTCTGGAGATCCGGCCCGAACCAGACCCCGAGCAATTTAACTGGTCCGTCCGTCCAGTCTTTGGGGAATTTTTGTGTTAGTGTCGTGTATGTTTTCTGTGTGATGCGAGTGATTTGTATGTGTGGAGGTGGTGTGAACTTTTGTGCTGTTGTGTAGTCTTTTTCTGTGATGCTGGTGTTGTGTTGCATGTAGTGTAATAATTGGTTGTTGTTCAAATTTAATGCTGTGTAGTGTGGATCGTTTTGGTTGTTTTGTTTTGTTTGCGTTTGTTGTGGGTTTGTTTCTGTTATGCTTTTTGGTGACTTTTGTGGTGTTGGTGATGGTGGTGTTGGGGTGAATGATGGTGATGGTGTTGGTGTTTGTGGTGATGGGGTTGGTGATGCTGGTGTGGATGGTGGCGTATCTGTCTTAACTTTCTTGTTCGATAATTTATTTCTTTTCCACTGTATTTTGTTTTTTGAGGGGGAAGGAAGAGAATTTTTTTCTTTTTTGGTTTCTTTTTTTTTTCTTTTTTCCTGATACCGTTTCCCACTCCTCGTCGTCACAATCTGTCTCCAGTTGCGATAAGCGGGCGAGTGGAAAATCCTCCACAGGCGTTGCTTTTTGTTGTGGCGTGGTGGATGGTGTATGCGCTGGTGCTAGTTCTGGGGCGTTGGGTGGTGGTGGTGTTGGTTTTGCTACTGTTGCTGGGGTTGTTGCTGTTACAGTTGCTTCTGTTGTTGCTGCTACATTTGTTGCTACTATTTCTGCTGCTGGTGGTGTTGATGGTTGAGTCACTGCGGTGGGTAAGAGAGGTGGCCTCGACCTTTTAGCGTGAAGGCAGAAAGCCCTTAGGTGGGTTCCTTCACCACAAACGACACAAGTAGGTCTTCTGCCCTCGACTATTACGGTGAGGTGGCTGCCGTCAGTGACGTCTATTACCTCTGGGATCTCCTCAATGCTTGTATAGTCCGCTTGGATCAGGAGCTCCATCCCAGATCCGGACCAGTTCTCCTGCTTTTCTTTTGCTATTTCTATTATTTTGGTGTTGGCCTCGATGCCGGCGAGGGCGGCAGCCATTAGCCAGGGAATTTCGATGGCCGGTGGAACGTGGTTCACCCTGATCTTCACAAGTCTCTGGCCACAATAGCTTGGTATGAGTCTGAAGTCGTCAC
The DNA here is from genome assembly GCA_964016885.1 of Eledone cirrhosa. Taxonomy (NCBI): domain Eukaryota; kingdom Metazoa; phylum Mollusca; class Cephalopoda; order Octopoda; family Eledonidae; genus Eledone; species Eledone cirrhosa. Next base: position 172,425,636 of record OZ024742.1, read on the forward strand.
TTCTTAATGGAGCCATGGAGTGTTCTCTGGCCTCCTGTGGTGTTTCAAAGAACACGTCCACGGTTCCATACTTCTGCCCACGTCTGATGTGGTTTTTTTGCCCACACATGTCCCAAAGCTTTTTGGATTTGGGACTCAGATGCCCGTTCCACTCGGCGCGATTCTATGTTTATTGTCCGATAAGATACGGTGCATAGGCGACGTTGCTCCATTTTATTAGGTGTGACGGGTGGGGGTGAGGCTGACCCTGTACCCATCTTTCTTTACCATTCCTTTGGCTTCGACTAATTCTTCCTGAGTTACCTGGATCGCTTCGCACGTTTTTGCTACTCTTTCAAAACTCAGGGTAGTTTTCTTAATTTCATTGTTGCTGTTGTTATTATCGTTATTTTTGCTATTGTTAATTTTAGTTTCAGTTGTGGTGGTGGTGGCGTCAGTGGTGTTCGGTGTGGAAGAGTTCATTTTGGTTGAATTCATTTCGATATCATGCGTTAATTTATTTTTTTCTTTTGTTTCTGTTGTCGCTGTGGTGGTGGTGGTGGTGGCGGCTTTAACACCTGAAGTCATTGGTAATGGTGGGAAATGAACGTCAGCCTGAGACAAATTTAAAATATTGCTACTGCTTACAATTCCAGTGTTGGCAAACGTAGCAATGTTTACAATGGTGGTGTCGGTGTGTGGTGTTGGATTGTGAGGAAGGAGTGAATCTGAGTCATCCATTATTTTTCAAAGAAAACATTTTTTGTTTCATAATTATAAAAAGTTTAAATTTTAGGCTCAAGGCCCCAATATTTTTGAGTGTCCTTTTCAGAAATCAATGTATGTGCACTTATATATAGTTAATAATAATTTTCCATAAATGGCAATGTTAAATAACTGAAAACAACAAACCGTTGCTGAGCTCACGATGATACGATTTACTACGTAGATCGCCAATGATAATAATAATAATAATAATAATAATAATAATAATAATAATAATAATAATAATAATAATAATAATGATTTCTTTATTAACCACAAGGGTTTACATAAAGTAGACATTAAGGACAGTGCAGGACAATGCAGGACGGTACAAATGGGCATTTCTGCGTGTAAAAAAACAAAAACAGAGGATGTAACAAAAATAACAATGAAAATAACAATGAAAAATTCCCCAATAGGGGGGAGACTTCGGAGGGACATTTGTGGAGAAAGCCCAGTAAAAAGCCACAATGACCCTGACCACCAAGGCAAGTGCCCTCTCCCAGTTTTCCACCTTTAGTTTACAGATATATACTCAGAGTCGGCCCATTCACTCGGGCCATTCTTGCTTCTCTCACCCATCTTTCAACAAAATGCTGGCAAGAGAGCACTTCCTTCTCTACTCTGATTTTCCTTTTCAAATGAAATTTGAAAAAGTCAATCAGAGCATCACCGAAGAGGTAAGTGCTCGTCTTCAGCCCTTTCAAACGTGTCCACCATACTATCTCTTTCGCCATGGCCACCAGACAGATAAAAACTGCCTGCCCTTCCCGGCTAAAGGAGGAGGGCGGGGCAATCCTCACGATAGACTCAGATGATAGCTGGATCCGTCCTAAACGCGACAGCAGGTGTTCGACATAAACCCACAAGTCAGCAATTTTCGGACACTGGACGAGTGCGTGCAGGACGGTTTCGTCGCCCTGCGCGCATCTCGGACATGCCCGGCTGACGGCACCTCCATGCCTGTAGAGTTTATCCCGAACTGGCAAGGCTCCTAGGTAGCACTGCCAGGCCAGAGATTTCTGGAAGTTGTCCATAGGCCCCGGCCCGAAAGTTCTTCCGAAGAGATTGGCTAGTTGATTTTCGTCGACGCCTAGAGTTTCCCCAAGTACGTCGTCGCTCTTCCCCTCCACTAATCCTCTATAGAACGCCGAGGTGGAGTTTCCACCGATCACATTGCCCGATTGGTCGAGGGCTGTGAGCGCCTGAAGACATTCCAGTCTCCAGGCGCTCCCTCCCGGTCTTCGCTTGACCCAGGACTGCAGCTCCGTCAAGGAAACGAGCTGGGGAAAAACGCGTCTAGCAAACGGCGACCACACCTGATCACCGTCGAGGAAGAGGTGGAGATGTCGTAGCCTGAGCGCGTGCCTGCGCATCATCAGCCACGGCATGCCCAGCCCTCCACGTAGCGGGTGTTGACAACAGATGGACCGCCTGACCATCGGAGCACGTCCCTTCCACAAAAAGCGAAAGAGCAAACGCTCCAGCGCAGTCAGGCGAGGCTTAGGACAAGGTACGACGGTTAGGCGGTAGCAGATGACAGACGCGATGTACGCGTTAGCCACCTCCGCTCGACCTTTCAGGGATAGCTTCCTCTCCGCCCATTTCTGGGTGAGAGAAGCCACCCTGCTCGTCACCTCGTCCCAGTTTTTGTCCGTCTGGAGGTCCGGACCGAACCAGACCCCTAGCAATTTAACCGGTCCGTCCGTCCAGCGCCCGACGACGCTGTTGGACGGCATGGACCTGCCTCTCCAGGTGCCGAGCTGCAGGCCCACTGACTTTTCCTGGTTGATCATTGCTCCTGTCACCGCTTCGTATTCTCTTAGTGTAGTGCCGATCGCCTCGATGTGTTTGGCGTTCGACACCACTACGGTGACATCGTCCGCATATGCTGACACGGATCTTCCGCATCCTAGTTCGCGCGGGACTCCCCTCAACGTCTCCAGTTTGTGCAGTAATGGCTCGAGAGTCAATACGTACAAGAGGGACGAGAGGGGACATCCTTGGCGGACCGAGCGCATGATGTTGAACGGTTCCGACAGGTGACCGTTCACTCTCACCACAGAGCAGATGTCGCTGTGCATGGCAGCGATCCAGCCTCTGAAGACGGGCCCAAAGCCAGCCGCCCTCAGGACTGCCGCTAGGTAACGATGGTCGACCCTATCGAAAGCTTTCGACTGATCTAAATTGATCAAGGACCCACCCGTGCCAGGTTCCCTAGCTACCCTCTCTACGATGTATCGCATGAGGTGGAGGTTGTCGTGGATGGATCTGTCGGGAATGGCGCATGTCTGCGCCTCTCCCACCAGACCACCAACGACAAGCGCCAACCTCTTTGCTAGCACCTTGGCCAAAATCTTAAACTCTGTGTTTAGCAGAGTTATGGGCCGGAAATTGTCTATGTTATCCCCCTTGTTCGGATCCTTTCTCAGCAGTGCCACCGCTCCTCGGCTCACAGAACTGGGAATTCTCCCGTTCTGTTGCCAGTTGCAGTAGACGTCCGCCAAGAGGCCTCCGAACAAATCTGGCATCTGTACGTAAAGTTCATAGGGCAGACCATCCAAACCAGGCGATTTACCCCTTGTGCAGCCAGTCATTGCCTCCCTTACTTCAGCGGCTGTTATCGGCTTTTCGCAACACCTCGCCTCAGTGGCCGAGAGCCGCGGCAGTCCGTCGAGGTAGACACTAAAGTCCATCCCTCTACCCGGCCCCCCGCTGCCCCCGAACAGCTGAGCGAAGTGTCGCTGAAAAGCTTCACACATTTGCCCGGGATCGAGTAGCATGCGCCCGTCGTGGTCCACCAAAGACCGGATCGTCGCTTTGTTGCCACGACGCGCCTCCGCCACTCGGGCCCATTGAACGGCTTTCGTCCCCTCGTGTCTGAGAGCACGCACCCTAGCTCTGACAACGCAGCCTTCGTGCTTTGCATTGAAGAATTGGTCAAGGGCCAATTTCGCCGCAAGCACGTCGGTCGCAATGCCTTTGCTAAGCGCCTCGTCTAATTTTCTAACTAGTTCTCCCTCTGCTCTATTTTTCTCTATTGCTAAAGCCTTACTAAACCTAATCGATTCTATTCTAATCGCTCTTTTCAGAGCAAACCACCACTTGTTGTTGACGATGGCTCCCGTCAACGCCCGCTTAACTAGTTCGCTAATCCGGTCTCTGTAGGCCTTGCGCGCTGGTAAGGACGCGTTTAGCTTCCAGTAGTCGGGTCCTCGTCTATGAAGCCTATCTAAGTCAAGCACACAGGTCACGAATTTGTGGTCCGTGTAGCTGACTATCTTGAATTGTGGACAGCCTATGCTAGACCTATCTATTTCCCTACAAAATACTCTATCTAGATATGATCTGGATGACCCTATGCGGTTTGTCCAAGTCCACATTGGCACATTCGGGAAATCCAATCGGTACCTGTCAGACAGTTCAAAACGCCTGAGCAGGTTGGTGAGGCTCTTGCACCCTCCACCCCTATCCGCTAATCCCACACAGTCCCAGCGTGCATCTAAGATCCCGTTCCAGTCGCCCACTAACACTAAAGAGCGGGACGTTCCAAGAAAGGTCTCCAGACGCCGGAAGAAATCAGGCCGCCCTGCTCCTGTCGGGGCATAGACGGCCACTAGCCTGAAAGCTTGCCCGTCTCCGCTGGTCACGTCCAGCACCACCAGCTTACCCTCTGGGTCCAGGAAGATGGCCCGTATGGCGAGATCCAAACCTCTCCGAAAAAGCACAGCAACTCCTCCACCCGATCCAGGACGGCTGGGAGATGCGTACACATCGTAGCCGCCGAAGATCGGTGCGAAGGCCCGTGCTTCGGAGATTCTGGTCTCGCTGATGGCCACTACATCTATGTTTAGTGACCTGAGGTCGTTGAGCAGGTGACCCTGCTTCCATGACGACCCCAAGCCACGCGCATTTATGCTGCCTATTCTGAGTGAGGTCATGTTTAAAATAGAGTGGAAAAGATGGGAAAGACCACTTACCGTACTTTTGGTAGAGGAGGGATGGTTTTTACATCCCTTTTCACTTGATGGTCTGGTGAAGGGACCGTTGAATCGTCCCTTCGGCTGGTCGTCGGCTCTTCTAAGAGAATGTCTGAGTATACTCTTCGATTGATGGTTCCTCCTAGGTCCCTGAAATCACCAACTGCGTTGGGGAATTTCGTTTTAATATTTGTGTATTGTTTCTGTGCTATTTTTAGCAGTCTTATGTTAGTTGGCGTTTTGATTGGTGCTGGTATTATGTAGTCCTGTTGTGAAATGTCTGTGTGTTCAATTATGTAAGTCATTAGTTTCTTGTTGTGTGTATTTATTGCCGTGCATTTGTTTTTCTGGGGGTGGGGTGTGGTTCTGCTATTTTCTTGTCGTTGTTGCTGGGTGTGTGTGTTTTGTTGTTGTGTTTGCGATGTTGGTGCTTGTGGTGGTGGTGTTGAAGGTGTTGTTGGCGGTGGGGTTGTCGCCGGTGGTGATGGTGGCGCTAGTGTGGGTGGTGATGGTGTTGGTGTTGTTGCTGCTGTGGGTCTCTTTGCAGTAGACTTTACCCTTTTCTCATTTCTTTCCTCCCTTTTCAAAGGCGACGATGCGCTGCTTTTGCGTTTGTGTCTTCTTACGACCTTTTGCCATCTCTCTCCCACCTCACACTCCATGTCTGATTCTGTGAGGTCGGGGAGGGGTACCAACTCCACTCTTTCACTTGTTGTTGTTGGTGATGTTTGCACTGGAGTCTCTGTTGCAGCTGCATTTGGTATTTCTGTTGTTGTTGTTAGTATTTCCACTGCTGCTGCTGTTTTTGATTTCCGTGGAGTGGGTATGGGTGCCACGGGCCTATCGTTCCTGGTTGCCGCTTCTCCTGTTGCTGGTAGCCGTGGACCGGATTCGGAAGGAGGGGGGTTTTCTCCTTTCTCAGGGTCTTCTCGTTGCAGAAGGCCCTGAGGTGGGTCTTCGATCCACAGCGAAAGCATTTCGGGCGTTTGCCCTCAACACTTATGGGCAGTTGAGTGCCGTTATCGAAGTCTATCACATCCGGGATAGCTTCGATGCACTCCTGGTTGGTTTGGATTAGCATCTCAATGGAGGAGCCGACCCAATCTTCTCTTACTTTTTTCTGTACTTGCAGTACAGTTGTTTTGTCCTCGATTCCGACGAGGACAGACGCGGCCAGCCAAGAAGGGGTCATTCCGGGGGGGACGTGGGTCAGTTTGACCCTCACAATTTTTTGCCCACAGTAGGAGGGCACCAACACCATTTCCTCGCTCCTTAGGGTCACTACTGATTGGGCCTTTGCCTCCTGGGGTGTGGCAAAAAGTACGTCTACGGTGGCATATTTTTTGCCTCGGGTGATGTGCGTTTTCCGCTGCCACACAGACCCTAAGGCTTTTTGTATTTGGGCCTCTGTGGCTCTTTCCACCCTACGGGATTTTGTACTTACTGTACGGTACGTGACCGTACAGTGCTCTTGGGTTTCGAAAAAATGTTTCGCTGCCTTGCAGATTGCTCGGTGTCCGTTCTTTGTCACCATCTTCTTCGCTTCCTCTAATTCCTCATTTGTTATGAGGATTGTTTCCAAGTTTTTCGCAATACCTGCAAATGAGATTGGTTTTTCTCTGCTGTTGTTGTTGTCGTCAGAGCTGCTGGTACTTTTGTTGTTGCTGCAGGTACTACGACTACTGCCTCCGCCGCTGTTGCTGTGGTTGTTGTTGGTGTTGCTGCTGCTAATGCTGTTGTTGTTTATGCTGCTGGTGATGCTGTTGCGGCTGCTACTGTTGTTTTCATTGTCACTGTTGCTGTTGTTATTACGGCTGCTACTGCTATTATTCCTGACGTCAGACGAATGAACTGGGTTTTCGTATTTCCCGCACACCTGTTTCGTCGCTGTCGTTGTCGTCGTGGAGAAACTTTGCACGCTTTGCACGAGACTTTTCTTTTCTTTCGTCGCTTGCGAAAGAGAAGGGAGGGAGAGAGACACATTTAAAGAAGGGAGGGAGAGAGACAATCTTCTCTCTGCTGTAGTGATGATTGAGGAAGAAGAAGACGGAATGAGTGGGAGTGACGTATGAAATTTCTTTTTCGTAGCCATGTTGTTTTTTGTTTAAAATGAATATTGGGTACAAAACCCCAATAACTGGTTATTTAACCCCGAAGGGCCAAATAACGGACAGAAAGACCCCTCTCACGAGGAGGAGGGTGTCTTTATCAACAATTTGGTTCAAGTTTTAAACAATTTACAATTGTTTTAACGGTTAAAAATTACTATACCTTACAGAGCCGAGCCTCCGTCAACCATGGCATTCAATAATAATAATAATAATAATAATAATAATAATAATAATAATAATAATAATAAGAAGAAGAAGAAGAAGAAGAAGAAGAATAGCCGTGTCTCTAGGGGAGAACGACCCCTCTAGTCTTGGTTGACACTCGTTCTAGAAGTGGTAACACGAAATGATTACCCCTTGGCGGATAAGGATAAAACGCGACAAAATAAAGTAAATGTCTAATGATAAAATCTCATACCGGATCGGCCGTCACCCGGGTAAAAAAGGGCCGCGTCCCTCAGAGAGGAACCAGACTGCGGTCGAAAAATCAGCTAATGGTTCAAACCTTCCCATCACTTTGGAGCTGGAGACCTCCCATAACTGGAATACTCCTACTGTTGGCCCTCCATGCTCACCACCAAGAAATCCAAAGAAAAAGAGAGAAAAATGGTCAAGGGAAGATAATAAAGAAGTCCTTGAGGCTTTCTACACTGCCATGTACTACCCATCAAATACATCGAATACAGAACAGACATATATCAACTGGAAAAAGAAACATCCCGAAAACAGAGGCTATATTGACAGTAACAAACTAGCCAATATACGAAGAAATATTGTAAGAAAAAAGTTACTGACTGATATAGAAATTGATCAGATCAAGCTATTAGCACAAAGTCAGCGAAGGGAAAATGAAACATGTGTCAGTGAAAACGAGGTAAACTGTAACACTTCGAACCCCAGGGTTGGGGCTGAATCACTGGCAACAGAATAAATTAAAGAAAGGATCGAAAAAGTGGAGGGAGTGCATGCTCAGGATGAAACTCCAAATGAAAATAATGAGATCGTAAATGATAAAGAAATGAATGAGAATGAACTTGCCAACTTGAAGGATGAAATTATGATCGAATGGATGAAAATGAAAGAATCTGACATAGGGCAACGAGACACCCTCCCTAAGATCCAGAACTCCAAACAGAACCAAAAGATAATACACAAGACTAACATAATTCTCAAAAACATTATCATCACAAACAAACTAAACATTACTGATTTAAATCATCTCTATTATGTATCGGCTAAAGTCACCACTCACTTATGTGGAGTGAAGATGTAAAAACAAAGGAATTCCCACAAGAAATCTACTTGGCAAGATAAAATCAATCGCCAAATAAACCTTCACCGATCTGACATAGACATTTTAACAAACTATAAAGTAGGTGAACATTTTAAACAAACTAAACTTAGAAAATTGAAAAAAAAGTACAGTATAAAATCAACATGTGACATAGACATGCTGATAGAAATAATCAAGCAAAAAGTGTCGGCCAAAGCTGCTCGTATAAGGCGCTTTGAAAAACGATCTAGATTCTATAAGGACAATAATATGTTCAAAAACAACCAAAGAAACTTCTACAGAAAAATTGGTAAGTCAACAATAACTGCTAAATCAATACCATCCAAGGAGGAAGTGCAATAATTCTGGGAAAAGATCTGGGCCGAAGAAAAAGTTCTTAACATACATGCCCCATGGATAGACAGACAAATGAAATATACAGCTCACCTTGAGGAACAAATATGGGAAAATATAACAGTTGAACAGTTGCGCTTGGCTCTAAGAAAAACCAGCAAATGGAAATCCCCAGGAAAAGACAAAATACAAAACTTTTGGATAAGTGCCTTCACAGAGTCTCATGAGCTGTTAGCCCAACTTTACAATGAAATAGTTAAGGAGCCAGAAAAGATACCATCATGGCTAGTTAACGGCATTACATTCCTGCTTCCGAAGAATGATGAGACAAACAATCCCAAAAATTACAGACCGATAACTTGCTAGACCACAATGTATAACATTTTAACATCAGTCCTAACTGAATACACATATGACCACCTGATAACAAATGACCTATTTCCCATTGAGCAGAAAGGGTGTAAACGAGGCTCATATGGCTGTAAGGATCAGCTTCTGGTTAACAAAATGATACTGGAAGATTGTCATAATGGACACAAAAATCTATCGATTGCTTGGATAGATTATAAAAAAGCATTCGATAGTTTGCCACACAGTTGGATTGAAAAATGTTTAGAGATTTTCAAAATATCCCCCGTTGTCAGGAGGGTTTTGTCATTCAGTATGAAGACATGGAAAACGACACACCTTTTGAATAGTGAAACAAAATCACTGGAAGCTGGAGAAGTTAATATTAATTGTGGAATTTTTCAGGGTGACTCTTTATCACCGCTTTTATTCTGCATCGCACTTATACCATTAAGTAAAATGCTCAATGAAACAAAACATGGATATAAAGTCTATGACAAAACCATTAATCACCTGTTCTACATGGATGACCTGAAACTATTTGCAAAATATGATGAACAATTGCAAGGGCTATTAACCACTGTGGAGCAGTTCAGTGATGACATTAAAATGGAGTTTGGACTAGATAAATGCGCCAAAGCAACGTTCACCAGAGGAAAGCTGCTGAAGAGTTCAGACATTAATCTTGATCGGGGGAACGTGATAAGAGAACTTGATCAAGAAAAGACTTACAAATATCTAGGTGTTTGTGAAGGAGACGGAATCAAGCACTCGACATTGAGGGAAAGGATAAGGAAGGAATGTTACCGCAGAGTAAGAGCAATCTTAAGAACGGAATTGAATGCAAGGAATAGGATCGATGCCATAAACACGCTTGCCATACCAGTAGTAACCTACAATTACAATGTCATCAACTGGTCAAGCACAGAGATCCGTAGGCTCGATACAAAAATTTGAAAATTCTTAACCATGCACATAATGCATCAGCCTAAGGCAGATATAGATAGAATATATCTCCCTAGGAAAGAAGGAGGCTGTGGGTTAATCCAGTTAGACATTGCGTTGAAAACTGCAACAATTGGATTATCTACATATCTAAGGGAATCCCATGATTGGATGATCAAACTCGTTTTGAAACACGAAAGCATCAAAAGATCATATTCCATTTCAAAAGATGCACAAAGATACAGTAATGGACTACACATTTCAGAAGTCCCATTTACTGCTGAAATGGAAAACACAGAAAAAGCAAAGCAGGTAAAAGTAACTGCAAAGAAAGAACTGCTACAGAAACTGGCTAAGAAATGAGAAGAAAAGCCTCTGTATGGAAAATACCCAGAGCGAGCTAACAATGCTGATGTTGACAAAACTTTAATCCATCAGTGGTTGACATCCTCTGGACTGAAATCGGAGACTGAAGGACTGATTATATCAGCACAAGATCAGTGTCTGGCAACAAAAAATTACCAAGCCAACATAATAAAAAATGGATGCAGCCCATTATGCCGTGTATGCAAAAAACAACCAGAGACCATTGACCATAAAATTTCAATGTGCAGTCCTATAGCTCCAACCGAATACCTAAACAGGCATGACAGAGCTGCACAATACATACATTGGATAATGTGTAAGCATTTTGACCTGCCCCATCAAAAGAATTGGTGGGAGCATCAACCACCTCCCTTACTTGAAAAAGATCACATCTCAATCTTGTGGAACTTTAGCATCCAAACAGACCGAAAAATAGATGCAAATAGACCTGATATAATATTGAAGGACTTTCAAAAGAGGGTATGCCTGCTAATTGATATGTCTGTTCCAATAGACAAGAATGTATCTATAAAAACATTTGAAAAATTGAGCAAGTATAAGGACCTGGAGATAGAAATTGGAAAAATGTGGAAATTGAGAACTAAAACAATACCAGTGGTTGTAGGCGCTCTGGGAATGATACCTAAGGGGTAGAATGATTACTTATCGCAGATCCCAGGAAACCCGCGTATAGGAGAAATACAAAAGATAGTACTAATGGGAACTGCCCATATAAATAAAGGAAGATTCTGTCAATATAAGTACATCACAAGTCTAAACACTAAAGATGCATGCGTGAGTATGTATGTTCTTCCTTGAACATGGCGGACCTTGTTGTCTCTTGAGGTCACTGGTTGCGACTTGGTGATAACTCGTATGAACATAAAGCAACATACATGCAACTGTAATAATAATAATAATAAGAGAAGGAGAGGGAGAAAATTAACCGATACCAGGACTTAAAGTGGGAGATAAAAAGGATTTGGAAATACCATGAAGTCAAAGTGATCCCGATTGTCATAGGCGCACTGGGGACTATCTCCAAAAGTTTCCAGGGATGGTTAAAGAAAATCGGCCCCGTCACGCTTTTTGGAACGCTTCAAAAGGCATGCTTGCTGGGAACAGCAAGAACCCTCCGATACGTCCTGAATATCTGAGGCTGCAGGTAGTGGCTTGATATTCATTCCAACGGACTTTCCAGTTAACCAACATCAATGACTGAGATTCAAGGAATAATAATAATAATAATAATAATGATTTCTTATTCCTTTATTGGCTACAAGAGTTGACATCAAGGAAAAACATTACAGACGGCCCAGGACGGATGGATGTGTGTTTTGTGCGTGTAAATAGTTTTATTATTTATATAAGAAAAGAAAAAAAAGACATAGAAACACATATATATATATAAACAATAAAAATGAAAACCCGAGGGTTACTCGTGGCGAAAACCACACAAAATACCACGGCAACCCTGACCACCAGGGCAAGCGCCCTCTCTCAATTTTTCCATTTCTCAAACTACAGGCGTATATTCAGAGAGGTCCCGTTCACTCGGACCATTCTCGCTACATTCCCCTACCTTTCAACAAACTTGCTAGAAAGCAGCAGTTTCCTCTCCTCCCTGAAATTCCTCTTCAAGTGAAACTTGAAAAAGTTTATTAGGGATTCGCCGAAGAGGAAAGTGTCGGTCTTTAACCGTTTCAACCTTGTCCACCACACAATCTCTTTCGCCAAGGAAAACGGCGAGACCATCTGCACAATGGATTCAGTCGATAACCGGATCAGTCCTACACGCGACAGCAACTGTTCGACATAGCCCCGCAAGTCAGCAATTCTCGGGCACTAAACGAGTGCATGCACGACGGTTTCGTCGCTCTGCGAACATCTCGGACAGGCTCGGCTGACAGCACTTCCGTGCCTGTAGAGCTTATCTCGAACCGGCAGCGCTCCCCGATAGCACTGCCAGGTCAGGGATTTTTAGACGTTATCCATAGGCCCTGGGCTGAAAGTTCTCCGGAAGAGAGCAAACAGCTGATCTTCTTCGACGCCCAGGATCTCTCCGAGAACGTCGTCGCTCTTACCCTCCACTAGTCCTCTATAGAACGCCCAGCTGGCAGATTGCAGTGAGCGCCTGGAGACATTACAGTTTCCAAGCGCTATCCCTCAGTCTTTTTCTGAGCCTGGACTGCAGCTCCGTCAAGGAGACGAGCTGTGGGAAAACGAGCCTGGCGAACGGCGACCACACCTGTTCACCGTGAAGGAAGCACCAGATTTATCGCAACCTCAGCGCAGTTTGCGCATCATCAGCCATGGCATGTCCACTCCTCCACGCAATGGGTATTGACAGCAGATGGATCGTCTGACCATGGGAGCGCGTCTCTTCCACAAAAAGCGGAAGAGGAGGCGCTCCATATTGGTGAGCGTTGGGCCAGGGCAAGGGACGACGGTGAGGCGGTAGCAGATGACGGATGCGATGTATGCATTCTCCACCTCCGCCCGGCCTTTCAGGGACAGCTTCCTCTCGGCCCATTTCCGGGTGAGGGAGGCCACCTTTCTCGTCACCTCGTTCCAGTTTTCCTCCATCTGGAGGTCAGGTGCGAACCAGACCCCGAGCAATTTAACCGGCCGTCCCTCCAACGCCCAACGACGCTGTCGGACGGCATAGACTTGCTTCTCCAGATGCCGGGATGCAAGCCCACCGACTTTTCATGGTTTATCTTTGCTCCTGTCACCGCTTCGTATTCCTTTAGAGCGGTGCAGAGCATATGGACGTGTCTGGTGCCCGACACAACCACGGTGACGTCGTCGGCGTAACCCGACTCGGATTCCCCGCATCCTAATTCGCGTGGGACGCCCCTCATCGCCCCCAATTTGTACAGTAACGGCTCAAGAGCCAATACGTACAAGAGGGACGAGAGGGGACAACCCTGGCGGACCGAGCGCATGATGCTGAACGGTTGCGACAGGTGACCGTTCACCCTCACAACTGAGCATATGTCGCTGTACATTGCAGCGATCCAACCCCTGAAAACAGGCCGAAACCGGCTGCCTCGAAGACTGCCGGCAGGTACCGATGGTCGACTCTATCGAATGCTTTGGATTGATCCAAGTTGATCAGGGCCCCACCCGTGCCAGGTTCCTTAACCACCTCTCTATGATATATCGCATGAGGTGGAGGTTGTCGTGTATGGATGTATCCGGAATGGCGCATGTCTGCGCCTCTCCCATCAGATCCTTGACGAAAAGCGCCGACCTCGTTGCTAACACCTTGACCAAAATCATGAACTCTGCGTTCAGCAGGGTTATGGGCCTGAAATTATCGATAACATCCCCCTTGTTCGGGTCTTTTCTTAGAATCGCCACCGCTCCCCGGCTCACAAAACTGGGAATGCTCCCGTTCTGCTGCCAGTTGCAGTAGACGTCTGCCAAGAGGACATCGAACAAGTCTGGCATAAATGCATAAATCTCGTAGGGCAGACCAGCCAAACCTGGCGATTTACCCCACGTGCCGTTAGCCATCGCTTACCGTATTTCACAGGTTGTTATTGGCTTTTCGCAACACTGTGCTGCGGTCGTCCAGAGCCGAGGTAGTCCGTCGAGGTATGCACTGAAGTCCTTGGCCCGTTCCGGGCCGTCGCCGCTCCCAAACAGTTCAGCAAACTGTTGCTGAAAAGCTTCATACATCTGCTCGGGTTCGAGCAACACGCACCCGTTTTGATCAAACAAAGATCGAATTGTGACTTTGCTGCCACGTCGCGCTTCTGCCACCCGGGCCCATTGAACGGCTTTTCTCTTCTCGTGTTTCAGAGTAAGGGCTCTAGCTCTGACAACGCAGCCTTGGTGTTTTACGTTGAATAATTGGTCGAGTGTCAATCTCGCCGCAAGAACGTCGGTTGCGATGTCTGTCCTAAACGCTCTTCTAGCTTTCTGACTAGCTCTCCCTCTACTCTATTTTCGTCTATCACTAGTCCTTTGCTAAACCTAATCGACTCTACTTGAATTGCGCTTTTCAGGGCGAACCACCACCTGTTATTAACGACCGTCCCGTCAACGCCCGCTTAACTAATACGCTAATCCGGTCTCTGTAGGCTTTGCGCGCCGGAAAGACGCGTTCAGCTTCCAGTAACCGGGCCCTTGTCTATGAAGTCTGTCTATGGCGATCTCACACATCAAAAATTTGTGGTCTGTGTAGTCGACTATTTTAAATTGTGGACAACCTATACTAGCCTTATCTAGTTCTCTGCAGAATACCCTATCGAAATACGCTCTGGATGACAAGATGCGGTTTATCCATGTCCACATTGGTACATTCGGGTGATCCAGTCGATACCTGTCAGACAGTTCAAAACGTCTGAGCAGGTTGGTGTGGCTCTGGCACCCTCCTCCCCTATCCACTAGCCCCACACAATCCCAGCGTGCATCCAAGATACCGTTCCAGTCGCAAACTAACACTAAAGAGCGGAACGTTCCAAGAGAAGTCTCTAGACGTCTGAAGAAATCTGGTCGTCCTGCCCCTGTTGGAGCGTAGACGGCTACTAGCCTGAAAGCATTGCCTTCGCTGCCGGTCACGTCCACACCATCGACTTACCTTCTGTGTCTAGAAAGATGGCTCGTATGGCGAGATCCAAGCTTCTCCGAAAAAGGACCGCAACCCCTCCCCCCGATCCTGGACGGCTGGGAGATGCGTATAAGTCGTAGTCGCCGAAGATCCGTGCGAAGGCTTGTGCTTCGGAGATTCTGGTCTCACTGATGTCCACCACATCTTTGTTTAGTGACCTGATCTCGTTGAGCAGGTGACCCTGCTTCCAAGATGACCCCAGGCCACGTGCATTTATACTGCCTATTCTGAGTACGGCCATGTTGGATGAGACACGGGGCAAGTGAGAAAGGGTCACTTACCTTGAACGTGTGGTGAAGGGACAGTAGAACCGTCCCTTTTGTTGGTCATATGTGTTTCCAAGAGGATGTCAGTTTATATCCTCTTGGAAACCGACACTCTGAAGTCTCCAACTGGGCTGGGGAATTTTTGGTTTAAAGGTTTGTACTGTTCTATTGAAATTTCAATGATGCATATGTTTGTCGGGAGAGTTCTTGGTGTTGGTGGGGTGTAGTAGTTTTTTTCTGTGATGTCTGTGTGCTGCTTTATATATTGTAAGAGTTCTCTTTTTGCCATGTTTATGGTTGTGTACTTGTTGGGGGATGGGGTGATTTTGTTGCTGTTTTCTTCTTGTTGCTGTTTGGTGTGTGTGTTTTGTTTTGTTTACGTTGTTGGTGTTTTTGTTGAAGCTGGTGGTGGTGTTTTTTGTTGTTGGCGGTGGTGCTTGTGGTGGTGATGGTGATGGCGGTGGTGGTGTTGCTGCAAGTTTCCTTGCTGCCTTTACCCATCTTTGTGTGCCTTCTCTTTTGGAGGGTGAATCTAAGGGTTTTTTGGGGTTTTTTTTGTGGCAGACCGTTTGCCACTTCACTCCCGCCTGAAACTCCATATCGGATTCCGTGGCGTCTATGAGGGGTATGTGGTCTATGGCTGTTGGTGGTGGTAGTGGAGCTTTTTTCGGCAATTTTTTTGCTGGTATAGCTACTTCAAATGCAGCTACTGGTGTTGCCGCCACTGATGCTGCTGCTTTAGTTGTCCGTGGCCTTGGTACGAGTGCCACAGACGTTGCTCTCCTACTCACCGTGGAAGGAGTTTCTGCGTTTGTTGCCTGCCCTGCTCTTCGTAGCAGCGGACCAGGTATTGGAAGGAGAGGGGCCTTCTTCTTCGCTGTCTTCTTTATTGGCCACAAGGGCTAACACGAAGAAAAATATTACAGACGGCACAGAACGGTACAGGGTGAGGAAAAGTGGGCGTTGGCCGTATAAAAACATTATAACAAGAAAATAGAAATGTGTAAAAACAAATTAAAAAATTCAAACCAAAAAATTTCCCCATAGGAGGAATCCTCCGTGAGTCGCTCGTAGCGAAAACCACAAAAAAGACGACGACCACCCAGACCACCAGGGTAAGCGCCCTGTCTCAATTCTCCCACTCCTCAGTCTACAGGCACATACTCAGAGCTAGTCCGTTCACTAGGACCACGCTCGCTACTTTCACCCACCTTTCAACAAACGTACTATAAGACAGCACTTGCTTCATCATCCTGATTTTCCTCTGCAAGTGAAATTTGAAAAGGTTAATCAGGCATTCGCTGGAGAGGAAATTGTCCGTCTACAATCCTTTCAACCTTGTCCACCATACAACATCTTTGGCCATGGCCACCAGGCAGATGAAGACTGCCTGCCTTTCTCCCCCTTAAAACAGCATGGCGGAGCTATCTGCAAAATGGACTCAAGATGGATCCAGTTATCAACGTAGCCTCACAAATCAGATATGCTCGGGCACTGAATGAGTGTGTGCAAGGCAGTATCCTTGCCCTGCGCGCATCTCGGACATGCTCGGCTGACAGTACTTCCATGCCTGCAGAGATTAACTCGAACTGCCTATGCTCCCCAGTAGCAGTGCCAGGTCAGGGATTTCTGGAATTTGTCCATAGGCCCCGGGCAGAAAGTTCTCATGAAGAGACTGAACAGCTGATCATCTTCGACGCCCAGAGTGTCCACAAGAACGTCGTCGCTCTTTTTTCTCCACTAATCCTCTATAGAACGCCGAGGTGGATGTTCCACCAGTAATAGTGTAGAGGGCAGTGAGCAGTTGGAGACATTCCAGCTTCCAAGCGCTATCCCTCGGCCTTTTCCTGATTCCGGACTGCAGCTCTGTCAAGGAGTCGAGCTAGGGGAAAACGCGTCTGACAATAGGTGACCACACCTGTTCGCCATGAAGGAAGCACCAGAGATGTCGGAGCCTCAGCGCATGTTTGCGCATCATTAGCAACGGCATGCCCAGTCATCAAAGCTTATCTAAGTCGACCACACAGAACACGAATTTGTGGTCTAGGTAGTCGACTATTTTTAATTGTGGACAACCTATGCTAGAACTACCTATTTCCGTATAAAATGCTTTATCTAGATATGACCTGTATGACCCGATGCGGTTTGTCCATGTTCACATTTGCACATTCGGGAAATCCGGTCATTACCTGTGAGACAGTTGGAAACGTCTGAGCAGATTTGCGAGGCTTTTACACCCTCTTCCCTTATCCGCTAATCCCACACAAACCCAGCGTGCATCCAAGATCCCGTTCAATCACCTACTAACATTAAAGAGCGGGACGTTCCTAGAAAGGTCTCCACTCACCTAAAGAATTTAAGCTGTCCTACCATTGTCGGGGCATAAACAGCAACTAGCCTAAAAGCATAGCCTTCACTGCTGGTCACGTCCAGCACCACCGACTTACCTACTGGGTCCAAGAAGACGGCTCGTATCTCCAGATCCCTATTTCCCCGGAACGACACAACCCAACACCCCCACCCACTCCACGATACGGGCTGGCTTGGAGATGTGTACACCTCGTAGCCCCCGCAAATGAGACGACCCCAGGCTACATGCATTTTACTACCTATCCTGAGGGAAGCCATTTTGTCTAAGATGGAGGAAAGCAAGTGAAATGGGAAATGTAAAAAGCTTTACCTTTTGGCAAGGAGGTGGGTGATGCATCCCTCTGACAAGTATGTAGTTAACCTGAGCACTGTACACAATAATTTCATTATTTCATATTCTTTTCGAGAAGGTCCCTCGATAGTCTCCAATTGCCATGGGGAAATTTTACTTTAATGTTGTGTTATGCTTTGGAGAGATTTCAATTATGTTTATGTGTGTGGGAGGTGCAATTTTGGTGGTCTGTATGTAGTGTGTTTCTGTGGTATTGGCGTGGTGTTGAATGTGATTAAAAAAGCTTGGTATTGTATCTGTCTACAGCTATGTATTGTGTCTGCTTTTGGGATGTTGGTGCTTTCTGTGTTTGCTGTGGTTTTCCTGGAGGTGTCGATGAGATTGGTGATAATGATGGTGGGGGTGGGGTGGCGGTGTTGGTGGCGGTGGTGATGCTGATTGTGAGGATGGTTTTGGGGGGCTGTGGCTGTTGATGGTGATGACGGTGGGATCGTTGACTTTTCATATGTTTTCCTCTTGTTTTTACAAGACGAAAGTAGTGAGTTCTTTCTCTTTTTTTCGCTGCGATGGATTTCCTCCCTTCAGCGTCATCACACTCCCATTCCGATTTGCGATAGTGGGAAGGGCATGATCTCCATTGGTCTTGTTGGTGCTGTTGGTGGTGAAGGAGATGGTGTTTTTGTCGTTGGTGTCACTGTTGCTGGTAGTTTTACAGCCACTGCGGCCTCGGGTGGTTTGGCCACTCCAGTCACAGGACACGGTGTAAGGAGAATGGGAAATGCATTCCCGCCTTGGTGAGTTTGGGGCAGAAGGCATTAAGGTGTGTTTTGGGCGCCTACCTTCGAGAGTCACCGGTAGATGTGGCTGAAGTTGTCCAGGTCAATCAGGGATGGCCTCTATGATTTATGGTTTGATTGGATGATTAGCTCCGTCTCTGAGCCTGACTAGTTTTCCTGCTTTATGCGCATGACGTCTAGGTTTGTTGTTGACTCCTCGACATCAGCGAGGACGGCCGCCATCAGCCAAGCGATCTTCACTGAAGGCGAAAAGTGGGTCATTTGGACCCTTTCTACTCTCTGGCCGCAGTATGTGGGCACCATCATTATTTCTTCACTGCGGAGTGCATTGTGCTCTGGCTTCGGGTGGAGCGAAGAGAACATCTACGGTGCCATACTTTGATCCTTGGACTATGTATGTTTTCTCTGCCCAGACGGCAGCCATAGCCCTTTTTTTCAATAACAATTTTCTTTTAAACACACAAAGTCAGATATTTGGGCCAAAAGGCCTAAATATTATGGGGAGTCCTTTCTTGAGGGCAAAGACTATAGCCTCGTGCCCCTTTTGAAACAAAAGATATTAATAACAAACGTATTTAAAACTGTAGCAATAACAAACTTACTCGAGCTCACAATAGTACGTCCATTCACTTGGCACAAGGCCAGCAATTACCCCAGTGCATTATTGGTGATTTATTTTATCGACCCCGAAAGGATGAAAGGCAAAGTTAACCACGGCGGGATTTGAACTCAGACATGTTTAGTTCTCTTGTGTCTCACATTACATCACATGTGCGGTGTGTATTTTGCATTTCTGCTTAAATTAAAAACATTCAAGCTTAATGGCATTCTGCCTAGAATTACACATTAAACCGGGTGATATATTTCGTTAGAGGTAGAATCGCAATCTATAATAGACTTGTGATATAGCTTCAATAGTTGAAAAATATTTTGGTATACATCATTGCCAATGTGGATTGAAGCAGCTTATATAAACAATCGAATAAGGATAACTGTTAG
Source organism: Eledone cirrhosa (assembly GCA_964016885.1). Taxonomy (NCBI): domain Eukaryota; kingdom Metazoa; phylum Mollusca; class Cephalopoda; order Octopoda; family Eledonidae; genus Eledone; species Eledone cirrhosa. The sequence goes on from OZ024742.1 coordinate 172,445,102, forward strand.
AATTGCCATAAAAATAACGATTATGCCGGATTCTCCGAAGATATCGACAATGAGCATTATTCGATTGTCTGAGCGTCCAGCTTCTGCAATAACTTTTAGGTGGAAGAGTAGTCTACGGACATGTATGAAATTAATACAATTTCCAACGAGAGAGCTACAATGTGTGACATTGCGACACTTTGAATTACAGGAACAATCATTCAGACGGGTTGTCACACAGTTTCCATTTACTAAATTCCACATAGAATACTAATATCGATAATTAGCTATAATTTAGACGCATACTTATGATGCCAATGAAGACGAGCTCTGCTGATAGCGAAGAAGATATTGTAACCACTAAACTATGGTTGATTTAATTGCAGTAATATTAAGTACTCAATAGAAAAAGGCCTCAAAATAACAATCAAAACAAAACGGGAGAATATATTTTAATGAGTACTTTATTACACTGGAAACACATTCTCAATAGTTAGAAATAATGACCATCCTTAAGTATTACCTGTTCCCATCATCTTGAATATTATTGATCACTGTAGCTGTACAAACGTTTAATTACGGTGGTGCATAAAAGGAATGGGGTCCAATCTTTGGTTACACTAGCTAAAATAACCCTAAATCCCATAATAAGAATCCATGGTCTATCAAAAACTCAATTATCTTTACGCTTAAAGTAAGTACTATTTTCCAAATATAATAAAGACGTCCTGGAATGAATTATAACACTAATTTCAAAATCAGAAGAAAAGACTAAATTTCTATGTTGAACTGAATAAAATTGCCGTTGTTTTAATTGTCGATTTCGTTAAACCTGTTCATAACAGTGCAGTTATATTTTCATAAATATAAACACGTTTGATAAATTTCTACGATAATCACGTCAATATATATTTACTAACTACATATATATAGCAATTTCTCGAATTAATGAGGTTCAGTTAAAACAACCATTCATAGAAATATTTTATCAAACCAAAGTGAATATTTTAGAAGAATTCTTGAACGTAGTTTTATCTGTTTCAAATCTTTACTGAAAGGTGTTCACATGAAAACTAAATATTACCATTTTTGGCCTCTTTGTTAGATCGCTCTATCATTTATCGAATAACTTATTATTGCGACAATTTATATATGCCTTGCCGTCTACATGAAGACACACTAGAAGTGTGGATTCGTGTTCACACGAAGGAATCTTGGGTATTTTATATTGCTTTATTATTGTAATACTGGGGTTTCTATCACGTATACGCCCCTGAATAATCATATTGGGTACAACCTACTGTGCGGCCTGCTGAATCAAGTTAACTAAGAGCTGGCTAGATACGAGGTTTATTACCTATCATATATATTAAGGTTAATGGTTAATATTTGGACATTATTAATTTGGCACTATGTGCAATTGTTGTTTTATTGTCTAAAGTTCGTTCGACAGAAGTTTAGATGTTTCATAGAAAAGTCTTTTCATGTTAGAATGAATATTTTACGAGAATTTCCGCGCGTACATGTATCTTTTTCAAGGCTCTTTTGAAAAGTGAGAACTAAATATCAACTTGCTTAGCTCAAATAGATCGCTCGAAATATAATCTAATAATTTGTTATGTGAGGAAATGTTCTCGTCCATGAACATATTTTGGACAATTGACTTGTTATAGATATATGATTTTACGTCTATTTCTCTTTATGCATTTTAGTTCTGCATTTATGAAAATCCTATTTAACACCTTTGATAGCAAAAACAACTTGCATTGCTTCTACGATGCAAAACTTTATTTTAAAATGTTTATATTATCTAAAAGATATTCCTTCATAAAACAAATGTAAAGTTATTTCTTGAGTCATGCTTAAATTATCGGATTATCATAAATAATATTATCTCATTAAGCCCTTGAAAAGTATTGATTATTTTCCAGATTATTTGAAAATCATTAGAAATATAGTAACCGAAGGACTTAACACACCATGCAGAGTGTGGTTTGATAGGCATCTAAACGTTAACTTTATACGAAAACTGTGTATTCTTAGCTGACTTCAAAATACTGTGATGAGCCAAATATATTTCAGCTGACTTATATTTGTTTTAGTTGACTAGTTAATATGTTTTCACAATTATATCATTATTCTCATTAATATTATACATGATTTATTATGTAATAAAATGAGTTCAGTAAACGTGTTAGTCCATACAAATTAAATCAATCCACAGAGGGCCTACTTGGATAGACTCTTGTTTAGCATGAACGAACAGTTAAGTCGCCTTGCAAGCTTTAGGTACCACGTTCAATCTCACTTTGTGACATGTTGGGAAAGTGTAATTTACCATAGCCTTAAGTTTGTGCCTTGCACTGTGGGTGAAATTCAGTAGAGGGAATCTGCATGTAAATACATTGAATGTATTATACCTGTATCAAACAGGAACAGCCTTATTATCAGTAATGCCCTCTTGAACGAACAGAATAATGCAATTTCAAAAGAAAATTGTTAAATTCCTTGTACAGTTATAGTGGCAGCAACATCTTGGTGACTTCATTGTTGCTAAGTGTTAAAAAATGGTGCTACAATTGTACGAACTTTCATAGTCTAATTTGTATTGATATTTTGGTATTTGGGAGCATATTTCCTGGAACATATGTCCGGTGAATTCCGAAAGCGTTATAACGCTTCATTTCGTATATTAAACGATTTAATGAAGGTTCATATCTTAATGGTTAGGGTGCTCAGTTAAAGAAGCTGAGTTTGTTACTCGGCAACCGGTTATGTCTTGGAGCAAGACGATATTTTTCATGTTGCTTTAATCTATTAACCTGGCAAACATGCGTTGTACCGAAAATTCAATATACCAGCCATGTCGCATTCGTATCATGCTGGAGTTAAGTCGACCCATGTCAGAGGAAAGCTCAAGCATTTGCACCCTATTTAACGGGTTTGTTGTCCTGATGTCTAAGCAAATAGAACGCTCACAATCAGAACCGGCTAATGTGCAACCTACACAGCTCTCTGTCAAACACTATAAAAATGCACTTGTATGAGAATTTGAAATGTTTATTAATATGGAGAGGAATGGTCACTGCTAAAATTTCTTTTAGAATTCATTTAAAGCGTTATATCTCATTAGCTTATGATAACCTAATACTTTTATCTTCAATTCATATTAATATATCTATCTAACCATCAGAACACCCTCAAACAGCTAAATCATTCATCCACTGTTTCAGTAAATATTCTGGAGAGGTATAACAAGAATCATGTCATACATTTTACACAAATATTTTATTCACGTTAATGAGCCTCCCAATACACAAGCCACACACACTAATGCAACGGGACGAAATAAAATTAATCTTACGGACATCAGAAAGCATTTTGTCACGAAGAACACTTTAGAAAACATTAAAGATATGTTGTGTGTGTTAACACCAATCAGTTGAAGTATACATTTCTTCTTTTCGCAAATAATTACTAATATATTCGACTACTATCGGCTACAGAGAGAAGAAATAAAAATACACTTTATTTTTAAAATATTTAAAACAACAAAAAAAAAACCAGATTTTTGGTTTGCATATGGTATATTAATACATGTACAATAAAATCGTAGTACATAAAATCACCTCAGATTTTGGAAATAATTTTGTATTTTTCATTTATTTAAATTTATTTTCACACGCTTTCTTTATGCAAGGTTTATCGGAACATTAAAGAATTTAGTATTTTTGCGTGGTGATTTTAAATGTACTGTTATGATAAATTCTACGCATTTGACTACTAAAATATTTTTACTTCATGGCCCCATTAAAAGTAAACATTCTGTATTCCAAAGACACACATGTGTATATATTTTACATATCTATAAAATTAATGCGAATATCTGTGCGTGTATTCGCAGGTTTTCTGTTTGGAGCAAATATAAGTGCTGAGCTTAGCTATTAATGTAAAGAAACCGACAAATTAAGTATGTCTCTACAAATATACATATTGAAAGAACGACTGTTATGGTGTATCCGAGCTTCAATAATAAAATATTTTACAGGCTTGAATCTCATCAAAGATGCTTTGCTAAGTAGTTTCTATCATGCATTTTGTGATTACGGGTTCATATCCCATTTTGCTTAATTAATTTGAGGTTACTATTTCGTAGATCGTAAACATATATATTTGGATTAAGTATACTTCAACACATCATGTCGTTATGTGGGTTCATATCATTGGCAGTTTCGCAATTTCATTCACATGCGTATATTGAAAATACAGTATGAAATATACGCATTCAAACACATACTCACTAGCAAAACATCACCCCTAGGTCGGTATTTCTTGTAATACACACAGCACACACGCACACACACACACACACACACACACACACAGAAACGCACACACACCCACACACAATTGCAGTGAAAATTCACAGAATTATATTTAAATATTATTTTTACTTTAATGAGACAGAATGAATTATTAAATAATTGTTGTAATAAATATAACCGGTTTCCACTGATATAACACATTTATCAAATATTGGATGTCCAATATTGAATATTAATAACAATGTTTTTTATGCGTTCTGTGAGCAGTTCGAATATATGCGAGCTTTGTGTAAAGTATTCCTATTATATATATGTTCTTTATGAAGGTGTGTTGGTCAAGTGTAGGTGGGATTCCACGGGTTAGAATTCACACACAAGCAAACATATTCATATATATATATATAGTATAAAAAAACGAAGAATCAGTGATGTATCTGGACTCAGTTTATTGCGTGTTACAATTGTTTCGCCGGCAGGTAGCTCGAGACATGATCACTGTATGCATCTGGCTGATTCTACGGCAGCAGGTTCCCTCGGACACGGGCAGTTCGTTCGGAGCAAATTTTTTCACTGGGGTGTAATCACTGATTTTTCGTTTTTTCATACTATCCATACACTACTCTGTATGAATATTGAGTGCTAATTTTGACATACCGCCTAAGGAAGCACCATAGCTACCATTATACACAAGTATATATATATATATATATATATATATATATATATATATATATATATATATATATATATATATATGTGTATATATTTTATCTAATAGTTCTTCAGACTTATATATATATATATACTTACATGCATATATATATATATATATATATACATACATGCATATATATATATATATATATATATATATATATATATATATATATATATATATATATATATATGTTTTTCATAAACATCCTGTACACAACACATAATTATATGTGTATGAGGCTATAGTGGAACACATATATTAATATCTTTTTTAGTTTAAGCCCGGCTGGCTATAGCTCCGTATGCAAATGAGCTTCAGCATCTAGTATACATAGGCGAGGAATTTATTAGATTCTAGTTTATATATGTTTCAGCGGAAAGTATGTGGTTATGCAAGTTTGTCATCCGCTAACAAGTGAGAAACAATGTTGTCAGTTGCTTCCCCTGGTTTTGCTGTGACTAAATATGTATGGCGGCGGTCACAATCTTACAAATTTGATAGCGGAAGGCTGTGACATACTTTGTAT
>OZ024742.1:172455649-172473149 GCA_964016885.1 Eledone cirrhosa
TCACTGAAGAGGTCACATAGTGTGTGACGAAAGGACTATGACTATATATAAACAACTATCTAGTTTTGGAACCAACCAACCAACCAGAAATTTATAAATTTATAAATTTTAAAATTTATAAATATATAATAAATTGAAGTGAAAGCAACTGGTGCGTGTGTTTCTTATTGGCAACATGACCCTCCCAAAGTATAACAATATATATATATATTTATATATAAATATATACACACACACACACATATATATATATATATATATATATATACACACATACACACACACATATATATATATATATATATATATATATATATATATATATATATATATATATATATATACACGCATATTACATATGTTTCTATGCCGATCACCTCGGGGTAATATCGGGTCATGTTTCATCCTGACTCTGGAATCGGCAGCTCCTCAGAAAATGTGTACCCATGTAGACACGCGTCGAAGTGTGGTTGGATTGTCACACCGATTCATTAATTATGGCTGTCACATCTCTGCTAAATGAATGCCTTATCGTCGTATTCACCCTCTTAATTTTTTTTTATGTGAAAATGTATCATTTCATTTATCAAACAACGTGTATATTTACAGTAACAATAATAATTGTTTCTACTTTTGGCACAAGGCCAGCAATTAACCAGTACATTACTGGTACTTTATTTTATCGACCCCGTAAGGATGAAAGGCAAAGTTAACCTCGGCAGGATTTGAACTCAGACTGTAAAGGGACGGAACTATGCTAGAAAACATGGCGTCCAACCCTCTACCGATACTGCCAATTCAGGATAATTGTTTATACTTCTGGCTCAAGGCCAGCAATTACCCCAGTGCATTACTGCTACTTTATTTTATAGATCCCGTAAGGATGAAAGGCAAAGTTAACCTCTGCAGGATTTGAACTCAGACCGTAAAAGGCCGTAACTCTATGCTTCAAAGCATGGTGTCCGACTCTCTATATTGTGCAGCATAAAGTTACGGCCCTTTACGGTCTGAATTCATATCGAGGTTAGCAATAATAATAATAATAAGTGTTTCTACTTTTGGCACAAGGCCAGAAATTATCCCAGAGTATTACTGGTACTTTATTTTATCGACCCCGTAAGGATGAAAGGCAAAGTTAACCGCGGCGGGATTTGTAATGACAACTTTATTTACTGCAATAATATAAAAAAAGAAAAGGGAAATAAAAGAAAAGAAAGAATAGGGAAATATAGAGAAAAAGAGAAAGAAAGAAGAAAAATGACAGGAAAGGGAAGTGGTGGGGATGACAAGGGCTCTGGTGTCGCGGAAGAGAGGGGAGGGGTGACAGGGAGATGATCAGGTTTGGGCCAAGGGCAAGAGGGCAGAAGTGCTTCGCCAAGCTGACAAGATGGCAAAAGCATTCCCGCGGACGATGGCCAGTGACATTTTTTTCCGTCGGGGAGCTTGCCATCTCCAGTTGAGATGGAAAGCCAGCTGCATCCAGAATTTTTCTCAATAGGTCTTGGAGAATGGTGTGTCGGGGCAACCGGTCTGCGCTGTGGCGGCAAGACAGAGGGTGCAGACCGAACTTATCAACAACGGCCTCGCCGCGGTGTTTATGTGGCTCACACATGCGGAGGCCAGGACGTTGGGCTACTCCGATGTGAGTGCACTCAACATCAAAATGGGTACCGGGTGATGAGGAGGGCACCGAATTGAGCCACGTGCCGTATTTAGCTGAAAAGCGTAGTGGAGGCAGACTCGATCCGCCTGACAGAAGACCTGCAATTGACGTCGATCCCGTTACGTTAGACAGTAGTATACTGGGGCATAGAGAGGCTTTTGCCTGTCCAGTAGGCCAGCACCTGTTCCATCTAAGGGGCCAGCTCAGGTTCGGCCGTCTGGCTGAGAACTTCGCTGATGAGAGTGGGCCAGGAGGAGATAGAGGAGAGGTAGGCAGCTAATGCGAGGCCACCGACTCTAGATGGGAGTGACGCCTGTCGCCAGCCTGCGTGTCGAAACTGACATTGCAGATTAGTTCCCACAGCATCGAGTGGTCGCGTCAATTTCCGCGACAAGATATGCATGGGGGTGGCAAGGTGCAGCGTGCAGCGGCAATGTGCGTTGGGGAGAGCGAAACAGTTCCTAAACAGGAAGAGCGCGGCATGAGCATCAATGAGGCACAGCCTCTCTGCTAATCGGGTTAAATCCACGTGCTTGGTCTCGAAGCACTCTCTTATGGCTTTCGGGAGAATGAGGGGGCGGGGGGCGAGAATACAAGCGGCGTCCTTGGATGTCAGTCCAGCACCGGTCAGGAAGGGGTGGGAGCAGAGTATGGTCTTGCGAATTTCGGCTGTTAAATTGTATTTGGTCAAATCCCACTGGGGGAGGCGATCTAGAACACAGCAGCTTTTACTGCCATTTCTTTATCAAAATGGTATGTTATGCTGCTCACATACAGAAGCCATTCATGCGTAACTGCCCGTCTGCAGAAAGACTGTGGTTATAGTGTTTGAAGTAATAAGGAAATAAATGAAGAAAAACAAATCTAACATATGGCATTACAAAGATAAATATACACCGATACAGAAATAAAGCAATGAAATAAATAATTGTTTCTACTTTTGCAAAAGGCCATCAATTATACCAGTGCCCGACTGGTGCTTTATTTTATTAACACTGTAAGGATGAAAGGCAAAGGTAACCTCGGTAAGATTTGAACCCAAACCGTAAAGGGCCATAACTCTATGCTACTAAGCATGGTGTCTGACGCTCTACCGTTTCTGCCAATCTGCCATAATACGGACATGGAGAATACGATAGTGCGATAACAACATAAAAGGATAAAATGAAAAAATAATAAGTAAAGAATAAAAAATTATAAATAAAACCTTAGGTGCCAGGAAACCTATTCTGATATGTACCGGAGCCCAGGGTGTCATCTGTTACGTCATTTCTATATCATCCTATTACATTGCTGGGGATCACGGTTGGCGTTGCAGTCAGGTGGGAGCCGGTTTCATGGCTCTCGAGTGATGGGGGCACAATAGTAGATAAGGCAGAGTTGGTGTTAGGGTCAGGGCGAGTCAGCTCAACCACCCTCCGCGGAGCTCCAAACTGCTGCTGGCGACGCTCGTAATCACGTATTAATTTGGAGTTGGTGGTGGATTGGCAGTATCGGTAGAGAGTCGGACGTTTTGCAGCAAAGAGTTATCGCCCTTTATGGTCTGAGTTCAAATCCCGCCGAGGTTAACTTTGCCTTTCATTCTTACGGGGTCGATAAAATAAAGTACCAGTGATACACTGGAATGATTGGTGGTCTTGTGCCAAAATTAGAAACAACTATTTTGGAGTTGGTGCTTGCAATTTATTCACCCAAGTTGGGTGCTGTGGAGAATGAGGATTTTATAGTGTGCCGGTTAAACAGCTTATGGTATCTATGGTTAGTTGAGAAACACTCATCTAATGACATAAAGAATATCACGAGTATGTTTGTACGTATATATATATATATATATATATATATATATATATATATATATATATATACAAAATGATATGAAACGAAAGGAGCTGTGTGGTTACTAAAAACAAGGTTTAGGATGGTGGTTAGGACGGAACAATAGGAGAACGGAAGAAAGGAGTTTCCTTCGTCAGCTGTAAATGTTTCCCGATCCGATATTTCGGCGCTGACATCGGTGGAGATCGGGTGCGCCCGAGGCCTTTTATTAATCAAAAGGCCAGGAGGAAAAGAAGAGAGAAAGAGGAGTAAAAAGGAAAGAGAAATATATGTATATATATATAAAACTAGAAGTGGCACTAACGTAGCGTATTTCATCATAGAGGTGCATATGAAAGCATATACGATATGTTTATGTGTAATAATTGACATAGAGTCTCCATATGAATTTATATACAAACATTACTCACATGTTTGTATTGCTTATGGTAAGTTTATGTTATCTGCTATTTAATATATCATTTGGATATGAAAAATATTCCAGTCATTAATCTTCCATTTTTTTTCTTTTATATTTATAAGTTACAGATATATTGTCCACTAAAATGTTTCTGCTTTGTTTTTATTTTGTGGTAGTGTGCTTTAATTTTTTCATGGATTAAAATCATGGTCAGACTTCATGGACATTGTAAAGGTTGTTAGTACATACCAGATTACAATCAGATTTATGAATAACTTTCACTCTTTTTAGCTTGAATCGCGTTTTACATGCTAGGAGTTTAATTTTTTAGGTTTTAGATTCTAAGGATTTTGTTGTATTTTATTTGCCATAATTGTTTTGCGTGATGCATTCTGTGTCTGATTTAAGAGGTATTTACGATGTGTGCGCCTGTTCGTTAATGTGTATGGATGAGATTCATAAGAGGTAATATTGTGTGGGATTTTTTTGTAGTGGCATTTATATCGATAATTAAGTTGCGTAAACTTCACGACTATTTGAATATCCATTGTTAATATGTTTTTGTTTCATTCCTTATCACTGATTCATTTATGCAACTGAATTAATTTCTTCGGAGAGATTTTGCCAAGTGCGTACAAATATTATTTATATATAGTTTCAACTTAGTAGTTTATATATAGGAAGTAATAGGTATTACTAGACCACCCGTAATCCGCTGGGTCACGTTCACTTCAAAATGTTTTTTTTTTAGATCATGTTCACTTAAAAATAATTTTTAAATAGTTGAAATATACACAGGCATGTATATAATGCGAAATGAGACTACAATGCCCATATATATACGTGCGTGTATGTATATATATATATATATATACAAAATTAAGATAAATCAAATGAATTTAATCTAAATCAAAATTACGGGTGTCATGTCAGAAAGACATGTTCCATATCACCCGCAAAATAAGCTCTAAGATTCTAACGAGTAGATCCGAGCATTTTATAATAACTAGAGATTGATTAACATATAAATAAACATGAATAATCACAGGAGATAATTTTTACAAGTGTGTAACCACACATAGCTAGGTAGGTAACTAAATAAAGTTGACCAGAACTTCAAAAATAGATACCTTATAATATGATTAATCTTCCCTGTATATATTCCATTAAAGAAATATATTTCACCAATTAATGAGATGGTAAACCACAGAAGTGGATACTTGGGTTTTCAACAAGGAAGAAGTTCCAGCAATCCGTCTTTACACTTCAAGTTCAAATCAGCGACTGATCACACGTGTAGTATTTACTAGAAATACACACATCATACTAGCTTCGTCCCAGTGGCGTGAATAGGGTTATCGACAACTAGAAACAGCAGTCGAGTCCTTTCAACAGAGTTAGCTCTACAATTAAGGAGCCTTATTTATATATCTATATCCCAAATTAAGATAAATCAAATGAATTTAATCTAAATCAAAATTATGGGTGTCATGTCAGAAAGACATGCGCCATATCACCCGCAAAATAAGCTCTAAGATTCTAACGAGTAGGTCCGAGCATTTTATAATAACTAGAGATTGATTAACATATAAATAAACATGAATAATCACACGCGGGTGGGTAGACAAGGGCTGATACACCCCCCACTTGCCGAATAAGTTAGGGGAAACCCCACCTTACATAGGTATATGTATCTCTTTTCTTTTCCTCTTTGTCTTCTTCTTCCCCCTATCTCATCCTATCTCTTCCTTTCACCTCCTATTTTCTTCCTCGTCTCCTTTTCTCCTTTCGCCTACCCCGATGCAGCCCATCGGTCCTCTGCAGCATCAGTTCCCTGACCCCTGTAATTTTAAGATAGAATTGGCCGAATACGTTTTACTAACAAATTATAGCAGATGTGTTTAACCCCTTTAATATTGTATCAGTTTTGTTACTACTCAATTTCTACAAGTTTTTTTCTAATCTCAACTTATTAACCTCTAATTGTAAGATAGCATTGTGATTTTTTTTATTCATTTCTCACTATCTAATTTCATATATTTTTTTCATTTTTTTCTATTATCGTTTATTGTCTCCTACTCTCATTCGACTTACCTATTCTATAACCTCCCACCTCCACTTCATACACTATCCTTAGAATCTGCTGTATACATATCACCTTCAACGCTTGGTGGGCTCCACCCACACCCCTATTGTTCTACAGGCAAGTTCAGCCACCCCCTACCTCCCACCAAATGCCATGATAGACTTATTTCTGTTTACAACACATTTTAACCAATCCTCTTGACAACTACAATCTTCCCATATAAGGAAGCACCCCCTTGACAAGTTCGGCTATTTATTCACCAGGCTAAACATTCTAATTTAGTCCAGAAATAGCCTTCGAAACGGCTTGAGCTCTGCCCTCGGGGTCATACTTTGTCGTATATATATATATGTTTAAACATTTATATTTGTTTAAACATTTATAAATGTTTAAACATTTATATTTGTCGGACTTCCAACAAATTAAATACCCCTTCTGCTTAAATATATATATATATATATATATATACACAAACACAAGCTTTCTTCCTCTCTATCCTTTTCCCTCTTTGTTTATGAACGTACCCGGAAAAAAACCTATATCTCGGGGCCCGTTATCCAATTTACGCGAAACTTGTTTTATTCCATTTCAGGGTCAACTTCCTTGCAAAGTATTTTCCCATTATGCGCCCTTTTGGCTGTATTACATTACAGACAACCAAGCAAGTAATCACAGAGCTTTAGTAGTATATAGATAGATGTTGAAAACCGAATCTCCATATCTCGACATCCTCCTGTGTATTCATTTCAACGCGTATATCCACACACCAGAAATATTTTGTTTTGATATAAGGTATTCTACTAAATAAAAGATGCCGTAATGTTTATTCGGCATTTGGAGGCAGCAACAAATTGTTTTTATAACAAATTTTACTAGTAAAACCGTCAATAATTTATTAGTAACCGAAGTACTTCTAAATATTATACAAGAAACCAAAGACGTAGGTACCAACGCTATGTTAGGTGTAGGGTAATATTTCCCAAACGTTTCAGTAGGAAATTTGCTCGAAATAATATTTTCACCTTCACCAGAATGAATTCCCTTATGATACCGTCAAACACTGACGAAATTATTTAAGATGAAGAAAACTGACCTATTTAGCTAGCTAGAGATTTCGCGAAATAATTGTGTACCTATCTAACTAACTACATATCTATCTATGTAGTTTGCAATTTCGATTTTCTTACTCCAATATATAAGAAACAATATGTATATATATATACAAAAATACGTGTGCTGCATATATACTTACATACAAGTGATTGTATGACCACCAATCGAATGATTTGATGGAAATTCACAATTTCATTGTAGAAACTCATTCTTTGGACTGTTGTTTCTTATACGTTGTAGTAAGAACATCGAGATTGCAAACTACATAGATAGATATGTAGTTAGATAGGTACATAATTATCTTGCCAAATCTCTAGCTAGCTAAAAGGTCAGTTGTCTTCATCTTTAATAATTGTGTGTGTTTATATATATGCGGGATATATATATATATATATATATATATATATATCCCCGCATATATATATACACACACACATATGTATATAGAAGACAGAGAGTATATATGTGACAGAAAGAGAGAAGGGAGCGAGAGAATGCGGATATGTGCAGAACAAATATATAAGTATGCAATTATAGGTCGAACGCATGCAAAAGGTCTCTTATATTTAGTTTTATCTTCAACTACAAGAGAATAGATAAACAATATATTCATATATGTACATTAACACACACATTATATATATAAGCATTCATATATATATATACTCACACACACATATATATATATATATATATATATATATATATATATATATATACCTGTATTTATATGTGTGTGTGTGTGTGTGTGTGTGTGTGTGTGTGTGTGTGTGTGTGTGTGTGTGTGTGTGTGTGTGTGTGTGCGCGTGTGTGTGCGTGTGTGTGTGTGTGTGTGTGTGTGTATGTGTGTATGTGTGTATACATGACATATTTCTTTCGTGATAGTTTAGCATTCTTTCAATATTGCCCTCAATCACACAATCAGTTTTCATTGGTGCCCTATTCACTTCTTTTCTTTTCATTTTTACTATTTATCCAATCCGTCTTACATTCCTACGTCAGGAAAATAGCCTTCTGTTGTTCACCTTCATATGTGTATGTGTTTGTTATAGTCTGTCGTGTTTTATGAGGATGACACCTTTTACTTAACTTTACATATGACACCTTTTACTTAACTTTTCATATAGTCATGTTTTGCAAGAGTATTGTGCTTTAATGAGTGGAAAGCTAGTTTTATATCAGTTCAACAATCACAGTTTTGTGTCCTCGTCATTTCGTTGTTAGTCTAACAAAAATATATTTTATAGAGGAGCACGTACCATCTATCAAAGCTGAGATGTTGTACAAATAATTGTGATGTCTCTTTTCATATTCTCATTCGCACACACACACACGTTTACCACTCTGTATGTTTCTATATGAAGCCCCCTATGACATCTTAATAGTTTCTATTATATATATATATATATATATATATATATATATATATATATATATATATATATATATATATATATATATATATATATATATATATATATATATATATATATATATATATATATATATATATAATATAAGATCAAAAGATGGTTAAAGGAGTTCAATATATTTTATTATGCGCATTTCAAAAACAAACATCATCAAACAATAATATTTGTGTTTTCATCAGATAAAACAGGAGAACATGATATGAAGGCTAAAAAAACACTTGTTGATAGTGCAGTTTTAAATCAACATATGTTGATTTAAAACTGCACTATCAACAAGTGTTTTTTTTAGCCTTCATATCATGTTCTCCTGTTTTATCTGATGAAAACACAAATATTATTGTTTGATGATGTTTGTTTTTGAAATGCGCATAATAAAATATATTGAACTCCTTTAACCATCTTTTGATCTTATATTATGCATACTCCAGTCCCACAAACTGTAGAGTGCTTCTTATCCGATATCTGCATTGCTTTATTGTACTACAATAAAACTCACCTCCTACGTATATATATATATATATATATATATATATATATATATATATATATATATATATATATATATATATATATATATATATATATATATATATATATATATATATATATATATATATATATATATATATATATAATATATATATATATATATATATATATATATATATATATATATATATATATATATATATATATATATATATATATATATATATATATATATATATATATATATATATATATATATATATATATATATATATATATATATATATATATATATATATATATATATATATATATATATATATATATATATATATATATATATATATATATATATATATATATATATATATATATATATATATATATATATATATATATATATATATATATATATATATATATATATATATATATATATATATATATATATATATATATATATATATATATATATATATATATATATATATATATATATATATATATATATATATATATATATATATATATATATATATATATATATATATATATATATATATATATATATATATATATAGGCGGTGGATTGGCAGTTTCGGTAGAGAGTCGGACGCCATGCTTTCCAGCATAGTTACGTCCCTTTTCGGTCTGAGTTCAAATCACTTTGCCTTTCATCCTTACGGGGTCGATAAAATAAAGTACCAGTAATGTACTGGTTAATTGCTGGCCTTGTGCCAAGAAAGTAGAAACAATTATATATATATATATATATATATATATATGTGTGTGTGTGTGTGTGTGCGTATATATATATATATATATATATATATAAGTAGGTATAGATATATATATTAATAGATAATACATGTGTGTTTATATATGCGTGCTTAGACAAATATGTCTGTTAATACAGGCGCATATATAAATGTGCTTTTATATAAATATAAGTCAATATAATTGAGATAGACGACTTCATGTATGCACTTGTGTGTAAATAAAGGTCTATAACAGCTTTAATATTAAAACATTCTTATTTTCTACCAACCGAGTAGGTATCTGTATATTAACCTGAAAATATTCATGAGATGAGCACGTTAAATTGCTACATGTCACCTTACCGTAAGCATTAACCAGAAGTAATACTTGTGAATAAGAATATAGTGGAAGCAACGTTGAAATCAAGTATTATTGTATAGTAATATAATAAAAAATAAATGTTAACTGTTAAGGAATCGTGTTATTCAATTTGAATTATATAGTTGTTTCCTAGGGTGCGTTACACCTTTTTGGTGTTTGGTGATAAGGATCGGTGCCAATATGTCATTAATCTACAAAACATTATGAAAAAGTAACATATATATATATATATATATATAAATATATATATATATATATATATATATATATATATATATAGGAACGAGTAGGACTCCGACGGCTGAGCTCAAGCCGTATCGACGGCTAATTCTTGACTTTTTTTTTAGTCCAGAATTAGCCGTCGGTGCATCCTTTAAGACACTCATGCTTCCCGAAATACGCCAAAACTACACCTGATGTGCCCCTTCCATACACATGCACACATGTGTGTATCATGACTCGTGCACTGTTCATTTTACTGATGTTTGTGCATTGCCCTATGTACTGTACATGCACTTTTTTGATGGGTTGTGGTGCACCTGGGCACTGTGCACAATATTTCATTATTGTTATTGTTATTATATCATGACTCATACACTGTTTATTTTCCTGACATTTGTACATTACTCTATGTACTATACATGCACCTTTGATGAGTTGTAGTGCACCTGAGCAGTGTACACAATAATTTCATTATTATTATTATTATTATGAAACGGCTTGAGCTCACCCGTCGGGGTCCTACTCGTTCCTATTACCCACTCTACTACCGTAAGTATTGTGTACTTTGGTGCGTTATGGTCCATCTGGTTCCTTACCACATTTCCTTCGTTATATATATATATATATATATATATATATATATATATATATATATATACGATATTAATAAATGGAATCTATATTTATAAAACCATATTTATTTCATTATACATATTTCAGGGATACCAAATTAAATTATGGTATGCCTTCATCAGACAAAATACAATATATAACAGTTTTACAAATAAGCTTTGACGTACCCTTTTAAAATGCAACCATTATTTTTGGAAGCCATCCGGATAGTGAGTTGTTTATATTATTTTAATAAGTCATAGTGTTAAGGACAATTAAAAAAATTAGTAAAACAATTAGTAAAACTGTTATATATTGTATTTTGTCTGATGAAGGCATACCATAATTTAATTTGGTATCCCTGAAATATGTATAATGAAATAAATATGGTTTTATAAATATAGTTTCCATTTATAAATATCGTATATCTACTCCAAATACTTGTCGAGTGCTTTATATCAGTTATAAAAATATTTACTTGTTGTATCCCAACAATTTTAAATAGAACTTTTGCTTATATATATATATATCAAATGTAGAAAAGTAACACAGATGTTGATATATATAAAAACAAATAGTAGAAAGGAAAAAGATTCTTTCAGTAGAAAACGTTGAAGACATTTTTTTCAGTGAGATATTAAAACTTTAATTTATTTACCACTAAGCTGTAAGCAGAGTAGGATGGACAGGAAAATGACCTCTCTTCTCTGAATCAACATGTATGTGAAAATTAATTTTTCTTCCCCTGTTTATTTTCATTCTCTTAATAATAATAATAATAATAATTGTTATTATTATCACTATTTTTACAAATATGCAAACTTAACAATATTCTGCATATCCGCAACTGATGATGCATTTAATTCTGAAACCGGTATTGAAAATAAATTAATGTTGTAATATCTCACTGAAAAAAAATCTGTTCAACATTTTCTACAGAAAGAATCTTTTTCCTATCTACTATTTATTTTATATATATATATATATATATATATATAAACACACACACACATATATATATATATATATATATATATATATATATATATAAATACACGTAGGCATAGTATATTTGGCAATATACCGTATGTTTAATTAAAAGCATTTTGAAGACCTTGCGCTATAATTTTAAAGTATTGACTATGTCACTTACTTCTTTTTCGGTAAAGGATGGGAGAGAAGCTGACAGATTCTGTTTCACACTGTTGGTGTTCTTCAGAGCAACGTACTTCCCTCCCCGCCTCCGCCGAAAATTATAGAGGCTGGCTCTTATAAAATTCCAGTAATAATCAGGATCTTATTATACAGCGCGATTATACACCCTTTATAAAATGATAGCTCAAGGTCTTCAACATGTTTTTAATTAAACATACGGTATTGCCAAATATACTATACATACATTCATGTATACATCGCTATTTCAGAGCACCAATCATAATATATATATATATATATATATATATATATATATATATATATATATATATATATATATATATATATTAGGATATATATATATATATATATATAGTGGTGGAATCTCCCGTCAAAAAAAGTAGAACCGATTAGTGGATCCCCGCAAACAAAATGTTCCACCTTTATTCCATACGGTGAGCGAGTTCGGCTATGTAATTTCAGGTCTGTAACATTTTTACGGGGCCGGTTCCAGACACACCAGTAAGGCTTTTCGAGCTGAAAATGTGTAATGAAGTGAGTGATAATTTGCAGGTTTATGATAATTATGTTTTTGATTTACATACATCTTGATGACAAATATGTTCTTCATATGGCATTACTTTTTCCACTCAGTCCTATTATTGGCAGTATTATCCCAGTAGTTAATATTCATATTCAGAGGTGTCCCTAAATATGCCTTTATAGTGGGGTAGTGGTTGAACTAGTATTCTACGAAATACTTTAAGTTGACCAAATTAGACTAGCTTTGGGATTCTTTCATCGTTCATTCTCGAAACGTGACCACATCATATAATTTAAAATTTGATCAAAAGCTTTTCCATTTCAAAAATGTTGCATTGAGATAGCACTTCGCTATTTGTCACTGTCATCCAATTTTACATCGCAGACCTGCGTTAGACACCTCATATGAAGACTGCTCATTTAAGCAAGGAGTTTGTGATATTGTCCAGTTTGTTAATTGTTTAATAGCAAGCGTTACCTCTGCTTTGGACGACACATTTGAAAGAGAATCCATAATTTGACTTTGGGAGAGGTATCACATTTGTATCACATTTGTATCAGCATTTGATTGTATGTTGAATACTTCTTTAAAGTGCTTTGCTAACACTTTATTATACCTTGTTGATCTGTCAAGTGATTGCCATCAACTGATAGGATGGGGAGCATCCACTTTACTTTGTCTAAACACTCCCTTCAAGTTGGATAAAAAGACTTCATGTCATGTCCGTCAAATAATTCCTAATTTTTATACTGCACTCATTTATCGAGAGAAAGTAATAATCAAGCAATTCTAAATGCGATATTTCTTAAAACGAAACATATATGCTTCCATATGCATGTGATGGTTTCACATCTTTCGGAATACTTCTATTAGTTCCTTGCAGTCGTATCACGCAGGTGATTTAGTGAATCGTACACTCGTTAAGCAGAAGGATGTGGCCAGTTTAAATCAGTATAAAAATCTAACTGCTGTGTTGTTATATTCATGTCACAAGGATCTTGTGGATTTGCGAAGACTATTTGTTAAGGAACTGTGGAAGGGGAAAGAAGTAGAGGTGCATATAGGAAAAGATATATAAAAAAAAGCATCAACAAATGGCCAAACAAATCGTTAGCGGTGACACATCTCGCACGAACCCGCAACGTATCTAATATTATTTGCAACACGCTTACAATTACGTCAGGTGTCACGGTGAGGGTTCGATCATTCGAGCAATCTGAAAAGTTCTATAACATAAACAAAATGTAAATTTATTGAGAAATGGAATCAGCCCTTTGGGCTTTAGATTTAATAATAAATTATGAAAGAGTCAAAATGTCACAATATTCACAATTCTAAATGGAAGTTAAATAAATACGTTAGATGATGTCATTTAGCTAGTAGGAGATCTTTCCGACACAAGTGAAATAAACGTTTTGTCACATACACAATACACTGCTGACATTTAATATGACAAAACTAAATTGAATCATACATTCAGGATATTGGGAAAATAATTGATAACAAATAAATTAAATATAAAAAACAAAGTCACTGAAAATATGATATAAATGTCCTGAAGTTGATATTAACGCAATAATATATAGCCATAACTATCTTATAATAAGCATTTCTTGGAGTCTACACATTAATATCATAGAATTTCCCAGCTGAATCAAGAGATTATTTCAATCTGTAAGGAAAGCCGTTTTAGATGGAGAGCGAATGTAGCTTTAATAAAGCCTGAACAGTAAAACTTTCGATATATAGTGCCTACGTACCAATATATATATTTCATATACAAATGATATTTGCAGGATTAGAAATGTTTCATTTGTTTGACATCATCAGGGCAAACAAGATGATTTCAAATGAATGAACATTTCTAGTCTTGTTAGAGTATTTATCATATGAATTGCATATATTCGTTCTCTACTAATGTACTGACTAATATTTATACAAGGATATCTGCACACAAAAACACACACACATATATGTATATATATATATATATATATATATATATATATATATATATATATATATATATATATATATATATATATATATATATATATAATTATACTTTGGGAGGGTCATGTTGCCAATAAGAAACACATGCACCCAGTGCTTTCACTTCAATTTATTATAATAAATTTATAAATTTAGGAATTTATAAATTTCCGGTTGGTTGGTTGGTTCCACAACCAGGTAGTTGATTATATATTGTCAAAGTTCTTTCGTCACACATTATGTGACCTCTTCAGTGACTGGGGATTTTGTTTCTGTGTGTGAAACAAAATGAAACACACACAGACACAAAATGGCGTAGGACAGAACAAAGGAGAGGCACAAAAAACAAAGAAAAAATCCCCAGTCACTGAAGAGGTCACAGAATGTGTGACGAACGAACTTTGACAATATATAAACAACTACCTGGTTGTGGAACCAACCAACCAACCGTAAATTTATAAATTCCTAAATATAAAAATGTATTATAATAAATTGAAGTGAAAGCAATTGGTGCGTGTGTTTCTTATTGGCAACATGGCCCTCCCAAATTATAATAATATCGGTTTCAACACACGTTTTCAGCTAAAGAATCTTGCTAAACAAATTCAGAAACGAAATATATATATAGAATAAGGAAAAGCGAAGTAGTTTCAGATGTTCAAGTCCTTTTATAATAATGGTGTGATATATATTTCAATGGCGCAACTGGCCACACTGTTCTGTGTGCGAGTGTCGTGACATCATCAGACAGCTTGTTACATAAGATAAACCCCTATTTTCCTGCACCAAATAGCATTTGAACAGAAGCCCCCTCAATTTAATCTATAGATTGACAAATTGACAATCATATGGATCATTTTGCATATATGTACTCTGTGTGTTTGCATTTATTCATTATTGGTTCTTTTGTTTTGTGTACTTTGTGTCTGTTTTTCCTTGGTATTGTTCGATGTGATGGAAATTATGACTGTGTACCAGATTGACTACTCCCTTGAATACTGTAGTTTACCTTCCGTTCTAATATACGGCATATCGTTCAATATGTGGATAGAGTAACTGTGGCATTAGAACCCCTCTCAGAATTTCTTACTTAAACATCTCTCCTCATATTATTTACTCACTTCAATCTATATTTTTTTACTGACCTCAATCCGGATTCTCACTTGAAAACATTTTAACATTTCTAATTGTTGATTTTTTAATTGTTTAATTTATAATTTCTGATATTTGATTTGGGATTTTTATTTTTATTTCCAACTCTCACTCATAACTTCCAATATAAAACCATGATACCTAGAATTAAGTTTATTTTCTCTTAGGAGTTGATGGTCAGTCGTACTGTCCACGCTTGGTGAGAGGTATTATTGGGACCTGTAAAAACTAACACTCTCCCATCCCCTCTGGCTTTCGGCTGACTGCCACTGTCGGGATGGGTAGCAGTAAACTATGGTACAAGCCTAAGTGGGTCATTGTTTGGCTGAGAGGGTGAACTGACTAAGCGAATTTCGTTGAAATCTGCGGTAGATAATGGTCAACTTCCTTCGGACATGCGCCTGCGCAGACCAGTGGGAGTGAATTGGTACTCACAGAGGAACGGATCAAGAACCCAAAAGCACACACTTCGTCCGTTCCCATGTCGATTCAATTTGGATTGCCTCGGAAACATAACCTTATTATCTAACAAGCTGTCTGATGATGTCACGACACTCGCACGCAGAACAGTGTGGCCACTGTCGTCATTGAAATATATATCACAGCATTATTATTAAAGGACTTGAACATCTGAAACTATTTCGCTTTTCCTTATTCGATATTTACTCCGTCACTCCTATGTGGAAAAAGTACGTTGAGTGGTTGAATGGAATTGCATCAATATTTACCCTAAGTATATATATATATATATATATATATATATATATATATATATATATATATATAACAAAGGAAATGTGTTAAGGAACCAGATGGACCATAACGCACCAGAGTACTCAATACTTAGAGTAGTAGAGTGGGAATAGGAAAAAGTATGACCCTCACGGCAGAGCTCAATCCGTTTCGCCGGCTATTTCTGGACTTTTTCAGTCCAGAAATAGCCGTCGAAACAGCTTGAGCTCTGCCGTTAGGGTCATACTTTTTCCTATATATATATATATATATGGATGTATATATAATGTATTTTGCAATACACTTTATGCTTAATTAAAAGCATTTTGAAGACCGTATCCTATTGTATTAGAGTAGTGACACATTCACTTACTTTAATCTCTGCAAACAGGAGGGATAAGCCGACAAGGCCTTGTTTCGCTTTTGTTGAAGCTTATCAAGGCTAACTACCCCTCCTGTCTACTGAGATTACTGATGTTATATTCTTATAGAATTCTAGTAAATAATCAGGAACTGATTATACAGAGCGTTGTTGGTCAGGCAGAAATTAAAAATTAGAATTGGAGCTCTGAAATAGCAATATATATATGGATGTATATATAATGTATTTTGCAATACACTTTATGCTTAATTAAAAGCATTTAGAAGACCGTATGCTATTGTTTTAGAGTAGTGACAAATTCACTTACTTTAATCTCAGCAAACAGGGGAGATAAGCCGACAAGGCCTTGTTTCGCTATTGTTGAAGCTTATCAAGGCTAACTACCCCTCCTGTCTACTGAGATTAAAGTAAGTGAATTTGTCACTACTCTAAAACAATAGCATACGGTCTTTAAAATGCTTTTAATTAAGCATAAAGTGTATTGCAAAATACATTATATATACATCCATATATATATTGCTATTTCAGAGCTCCAATTCTAATTTTTAA